>CM022673.1:0-10000 GCA_012295275.1 Chrysomallon squamiferum | reverse complement strand
AGACAGTCGTTGAGTTGTAAAGTCCTGAAGAGGTTATGGCAAATAGAAAACTTACAGTTAGAATCAAAAATGGAAATGAACATTTCTGAGTTATTTCTGTTATTAACAGTCAATTTCTAGATAAATAATTATTTTTTGTTTTTAATAACTTATGAACAGAAATAATGATATTAAACAGATACTAAGATTCAAACAAAACTAATGGTTTGTTACAAGAAGGCACTAGCAAGCAGAGTGTTAAAAGAGCAGGTGCTCGATAGAACTGATTTGTGTATGAATTTAAATCATATCACTTGCGAGACCAGTTAGTTTCATTATAATGTTTAAATTGCTGTTTTCTTTATAATTACAGTGGTGTATAGACGGCCAGTGCGTGTCATCCCCATTTGCACCTAGCGTCGACGGTAAGTAGTAGTAGTCAGACAGCAAAGAACTATAAAAAAAAACCTAGAAATATGTAACTCAGTTAATAGTAACTGCCAGTCATTGATATGTCAAAAGGTGATAATCAGATTGATGATGTTAACGACGTTTGTAACAATAATAACTGTTTCTGATAAATTTAGTTGTGTTAATAATGTTAATGACCGTTCTCGTTGTACTAGTTGTTGCATATTACTAGCAAAAGCGCCGTAACAACCATAACAGCAAGCGAAATAAACACTGAACCAACAGCATAGAATAACAACAGCGACGGTAGCCTTTTCTCTTCGTAGACGTTAGAAATTTACATGGATATAAATCTCTAGAAATTGTCTAAGGTTTTTTCGTTCTATTCTTATATATATATAAGAAAGCAGGATCAGTTATTTATTTTATAGCTATTTCATTACACAGTTTCTTATTTTCTTATTTCCAGTGATGGAAATGGGGAATACGCAGGTGTATTCCTACTTTCCAGTTTATGTCCAGTTTCTGCATCTTTGTAGAGTCAGAGACGTGTATTAGCTTGTTTGACACATTTTTACCAATTAAAATTAACTTGTTTATGTTCTGTATTAATACTTGCATATTTTACCCAGCTCTACTAAACAAGATATGGTACTGAAAATCTAAAAATAAAATATTTCTTTAATAAATTAATAACATTTTACGTTTTCCATGGTTTTCGCGTACCAGTTGTTTCTAAAACCCGTTTCCATCACTGGCTTTGTCAGTGGTGCGACAGACTGAACGTTTTAAGTTTTCGGGTTAAGTTTTCTTTACAGCAATGTTTTATCTTCAGAAACATGTCCTTTTGGAGACGAGACTGGTCCTGTCTATTCAGGAAAGACTTGTGAGGAATATATCCTCGGTTCTGGAAACTGGTTGTGTTATCACGATGATTATAGAACGCTTTGTTGTAAATCATGCAGTCTTCGATACACAGGGATGCCAGGTACGTTACATTTCCCATATGGAAAAGTGTGTAGTTTAAAAAAAAGGTTTTCAGTTTAAATTTCGGATTAGTAAAACTATTAGACCTTGGTTTCTTTTTCCAGGCAATTTTCATTTTTATTCTACACAGAACGGAATGCACTATTTTTATAGGAATCAGATACCAAAATAAACTAAAGTAGCACGAACATTAAACAAATAATAATAATAATAATAATAAAACAAAAAATAACCACCCCAAAACAAAACAAAACAAAAAGAAAGAAAAAGGAAACAGATACAAATTACAAAATTTCTCTCCCCCCCCAAAAAATCAACAAATGAACACCTCCCAAATCTCTTAAAACAAACGAACAATAAACAAAAAAAGTTGAGTAAAAGACAACACACAATAAAAACAAAAACAAAAAACAACAACAAAAAAAGAACAAAAAAAAAGAAAAATCCAAACAAAAAACCCCGAACAAACACCAAACATTGATAAAAAAACATACTAATTCATTGTCAAGAAAATAAACATAAAATTAAACCGCTCAAAAAAGATGATCAACCATTTAGAAAACAAAGATAGTAAACATTTATATTAATACCAGTTTACTTTCACAGAATGTTTGTACGGCGATAAGAATCCTAACTGCAAAGAAGATCTGTGTGGAAAAGGGGCTAAATTTGGTAATAAGACTTTTGAAGAGGTTTGCTGTGAATCGTGTGCACCGGCACCAACACCAGTGACGACATCGGTAGCTACTACTACAACAACTGAAGGTAACTTTCCAAATTTATTTCATCAAGTCCTGATTATGAGCACAAATAAATATTCCTGTGTAAACGGCCTAATATTTTTTATAATAATCCCTCATTCTTATTTTCAGATTTTATTTAACTGTTTTAAAAACATTAGGTTTCTTAGGTCAGATGTTATTTAATTTTTAATGTAAGTTTAGGTGTAAAATTTGAATGAGTATCATTTGGCATTTATAATTTTATATCGTTTCCTTATTTTTCTATTTAATACCATATTTTTTTCGTCACTGTGTCAAATAGTTTGGTTATACATTTGCATTCTTAACGTATTGTTTCCTCACTGTCTGATTTACAGAGACGTGCTCTGACGCAAAAACAGTGACATTCAATGGCAGGTCATGTTCAGAAGTTGTAGCAGAATCAATTCTCAACTGCGACGTGGACATCGTGAAAAAGTACTGCTGTGCTTCTTGTGCAAAAGCTAAGACTACAACAACCACACTGATTCCAACACCCGTTGCTTCTGCAATACTCGTTTTGTCAACGTTTTCTTTTGAAATCAGTGTAACTATTTCTTCTTCGATTAGTCCATCGAGTTCAGATTTTCCTGATCTTATAACTGACACAAAAACTGAAATTATTTCTAGTAATACTGAGACAAGCACTGTACGTCCAGCTCTCGCAACTTCTGCTAATTCAAAGGATGTATCAACAACAGATATTTTTACATCTTCTCTTGATATTACACCAGCGTCCAGAATTTTGATTCTTCCATCACAAACCTTGTTCGTACAGTCATATCGCCCACGTCGTCTCTCTCTGATATAACAGTGCCGCCGACTACCGTTACAGCAACCATGACTTCAGTACTGAAGTCAGATATAAGCACAACAGTCACTTCGTCATCCACTACAACGACAGTTGCAGACTTTACAACTGAATACATTACTACTTCATCTATAACAACCATTCATTCAACGATTTCTTCTACGACCCCATCAGTTATACTGAGCAGTACATCGTTGGTATCTTCAACATCAACATTTTCCACGCTGAATACAGATGCAGTCTCTGAAGCAACTACAGCAGTGACACCTTTACTGGATACTGGTATCTTTGATGGACTGAACTGTTCTCAGTTTGTCGACAAAGAAGGGAGTTCTGTATGTTATAACGATACCGTGAGGAAAGGTTGTCTTGCCAAGTGTGCCAGTCTTCAAACATCAGTGAAAGGTAATTTCAAATTATTACTTAAAGAATAACTTGAGCTTTATTACAAAGTTTAAAATTAATACTGAATGATTCACGCGAAAGTATAAATAAATAAATAAATGCCGAAGAAAACTGCAAGAGTCTTCACAATGCTTTTACTTTTGCAGGTTGCGAATATGGCGACAAAAATTACAAACTTTGCCATCAAGGCACTAGGCGGTGGATCGCTTGTCTGGTCATACGACCAATGTGTTGCCGAACATGCGCAAAGAAAGTGTCTGGAGCTTCCGGTTTATCAGCCAATCATGTTCTAGAAGTAATAACGTTTTTAATTTATATATTAACCATAAAGGAAGTGTAAACTATATCGTTCTAAAAAGGAAATAATGGCCATGTTTCTGTTTAATATTATGTTAAGTCTCGATTTTTAGCATTTGTTTTAAAATAACCACTGAATGTATTTACAACTGAAAAAAGCTTGTTTGTGGTTTAACATCTGAACTTTATGAATGAACGGATATAATTACAATTACAGTTGTTTCATATTATAAATATTCTCTGTATGTAACTGCAATGTATAAAACTGTGTAATTATTGGATTGTAAGAAAAAATATATATGTATTATTAAATAATAATAATAATAATGACAACAATAATAATAATAATAATAATAATAATAAAAATAATAATAATAATAATAATAATAAGAAGAAGAAGCAGAAAAAGACGACGAAAAAGGAAAAAAAGAAGAAGAAGAAGAAGTAGTCTACCCCTTATTAGTAGAGATTTCAGTCAACGTTTATCTAAGATGTTTTATCTTAATGCTAATGCAGATATTGAAAAGAAAGGGTTATATCAAACTGAACAAACCCACTTTCGTTTGTCAGATTTGTCAAATTCACCAGATTCGTCTTTCCACATTGCCAGAGGCAGCCATGCTTTCGTCATAACCGGTACAAAAATGTAAATAAAGATTCTTTGTTACCGATATTGTGAAGAAGAATAAGTCAGTGAATAATTGTGAAAACAAATTAGTTTTTACCTTTAGTACAACAACAACAATAACAAAAAAAAAAAAAAAAAAATAAAAATAAAAAAAAAAAAAAAATAAACAACAACAACAACAACCAAAAACCAAATAAATAATAATAATAATAATAAACCTATAACAAAAAAAAAGAACTGGATTTCATTTACCTGATACAGAAGAGGAAGAACAAAGAAAAAGAGTCACATCATCGATAACATCATCAATTCTATTACTCCCCCTACTCCTCATCCTCTACCTCCTCCTCCTCCTACTACTACTATTACTACTATTTCCACTATTACTAACTCTACCATTCCTACGTTTATTACTACCACTACTATTACAACGACTATTACTACCAAACTATCATTGTTACTACTATAAAAAATCGAATTTTTTCAAGTTTCGTTGAAAATGCTAGGGGTACCTTTTTCAAAGTGCAATAACTTTTTCTGCGCACGTGGGAAAAATCGGGCGCACATACCCAAAAGTGGGGCAAGGGTTGCCCTACTCGGGCGAAAAGTGCCGCACGCGCCACCCAAGGGGAACAACTCGTTTCCGACACGTGCACAAAAAACGCACATATTTTTGAAAATTTGCTCGTTTTTTTTTTCAAACGCATTTTCAAAAGGTGCAGCACCTTTGGTAAATGTTGGAAACGTTTTTGCCACACTCGCCCCGACGGCGCGCACCTTTTGCACACGTTGAAATATTTTTCCCGACCGCACGGAATAGTGCCACACGGATTTTCAATTTTGAAAATCGAATTTTTTCAAGTTCCGTTGAAAATGCTAGGGGTACCATTTTCAAAGTGCAATAACTTTTTCTGCGCACGTGGGAAAAATCGGGCGCACATACCCAAAAGTGGGGCAAGGGTTGCCCTACTCGGGCGAAAAGTGCCGCACGCGCCACCCAAGGGGAACAACTCGTTTCCGACACGTGCACAAAAAACGCACATATTTTTGAAAATTTGCTCGTTTTTTTTTTCAAACGCATTTTCAAAAGGTGCAGCACCTTTGGTAAATGTTGGAAACGTTTTTGCCACACTCGCCCCGACGGCGCGCACCTTTTGCACACGTTGAAATATTTTTCCCGACCGCACGGAATAGTGCCACACGGATTTTCAATTTTGAAAATCGAATTTTTTCAAGTTCCGTTGAAAATGCTAGGGGTACCATTTTCAAAGTGCAATAACTTTTTCTGCGCACGTGGGAAAAATCGGGCGCACATACCCAAAAGTGGGGCAAGGGTTGCCCTACTCGGGCGAAAAGTGCCGCACGCGCCACCCAAGGGGAACAACTCGTTTCCGACACGTGCACAAAAAACGCACATATTTTTGAAAATTTGCTCGTTTTTTTTTCAAACGCATTTTCAAAAGGTGCAGCACCTTTGGTAAATGTTGGAAACGTTTTTGCCACACTCGCCCCGACGGCGCGCACCTTTTGCACACGTTGAAATATTTTTCCCGACCGCACGGAATAGTGCCACACGGATTTTCAATTTTGAAAATCGAATTTTTCAAGTTCCGTTGAAAATGCTAGGGGTACCATTTTCAAAGTGCAATAACTTTTTCTGCGCACGTGGAAAAATCGGGCGCACATACCCAAAAGTAAGGGGGGGGTTGCCCTACTGGGCGAAAAAGTGCCGCACGCGCCACCCAAGGGGAACAACTCGTTTCCGACACGTGTCACACAAAAAAACGCACATATTTTTTTGAAAATTTGCTCGTTTTTTTTTTTTCACGCATTTTCAAAAGGTGCAGCACCTTTGGTAAATGTTGGAAACGTTTTTGCCACACTCGCCCCGACGGCGCGCACCTTTTGCACACGTTGAAATATTTTTCCCGACCGCACGGAATAGTGCCACACGGATTTTCAATTTTGAAAATCGAATTTTTTCAAGTTCCGTTGAAAATGCTAGGGGTACCATTTTCAAAGTGCAATAACTTTTTCTGCGCACGTGGGAAAAATCGGGCGCACATACCCAAAAGTAAGGGGTTGCCCTACTCGGGCGAAAAGTGCCGCACGCGCCACCCAAGGGGAACAACTCGTTTCCGACACGTGCACAAAAAACGCACATATTTTTGAAAATTTGCTCGTTTTTTTTTCAAACGCATTTTCAAAAGGTGCAGCACCTTTGGTAAATGTTGGAAACGTTTTTGCCACACTCGCCCCGACGGCGCGCACCTTTTGCACACGTTGAAATATTTTTCCCGACCGCACGGAATAGTGCCACACGGATTTTCAATTTTGAAAATCGAATTTTTCAAGTTCCGTTGAAAATGCTAGGGGTACCATTTTCAAAGTGCAATAACTTTTTCTGCGCACGTGGAAAAATCGGGCGCACATACCCAAAAGTAAGGGTTGGTTGCCCTACTGGGCGAAAAGTGCCGCACGCGCCACCCAAGGGGAACAACTCGTTTCCGACACGTGCACAAAAAACGCACATATTTTTGAAAATTTGCTCGTTTTTTTTTCAAACGCATTTTCAAAAGGTGCAGCACCTTTGGTAAATGTTGGAAACGTTTTTGCCACACTCGCCCCGACGGCGCGCACCTTTTGCACACGTTGAAATATTTTTCCCGACCGCACGGAATAGTGCCACACGGATTTTCAATTTTTGAAAATCGAATTTTTTCAAGTTCCGTTGAAAATGCTAGGGGTACCATTTTCAAAGTGCAATAACTTTTTCTGCGCACGTGGGAAAAATCGGGCGCACATACCCAAAAGTGGGGCAAGGGTTGCCCTACTCGGGCGAAAAGTGCCGCACGCGCCACCCAAGGGGAACAACTCGTTTCCGACACGTGCACAAAAAACGCACATATTTTTGAAAATTTGCTCGTTTTTTTTTTTCAAACGCATTTTCAAAAGGTGCAGCACCTTTGGTAAATGTTGGAAACGTTTTTGCCACACTCGCCCCGACGGCGCGCACCTTTTGCACACGTTGAAATATTTTTCCCGACCGCACGGAATAGTGCCACACGGATTTTCAATTTTTGAAAATCGAATTTTTTCAAGTTCCGTTGAAAATGCTAGGGGTACCATTTTCAAAGTGCAATAACTTTTTCTGCGCACGTGGGAAAAATCGGGCGCACATACCCAAAAATGGGGCAAGGGTTGCCCTACTCGGGCGAAAAGTGCCGCACGCGCCACCCAAGGGGAACAACTCGTTTCCGACACGTGCACAAAAAACGCACATATTTTTGAAAATTTGCTCGTTTTTTTTTCAAACGCATTTTCAAAAGGTGCAGCACCTTTGGTAAATGTTGGAAACGTTTTTGCCACACTCGCCCCGACGGCGCGCACCTTTTGCACACGTTGAAATATTTTTCCCGACCGCACGGAATAGTGCCACACGGATTTTCAATTTTTGAAAATCGAATTTTTTCAAGTTCCGTTGAAAATGCTAGGGGTACCATTTTCAAAGTGCAATAACTTTTTCTGCGCACGTGGGAAAAATCGGGCGCACATACCCAAAAGTGGGGCAAGGGTTGCCCTACTCGGGCGAAAAGTGCCGCACGCGCCACCCAAGGGGAACAACTCGTTTCCGACACGTGCACAAAAAACGCACATATTTTTGAAAATTTGCTCGTTTTTTTTTCAAACGCATTTTCAAAAGGTGCAGCACCTTTGGTAAATGTTGGAAACGTTTTTGCCACACTCGCCCCGACGGCGCGCACCTTTTGCACACGTTGAAATATTTTTCCCGACCGCACGGAATAGTGCCACACGGATTTTCAATTTTGAAAATCGAATTTTTTCAAGTTCCGTTGAAAATGCTAGGGTACCATTTTCAAAGTGCAATAACTTTTTCTGCGCACGTGGGAAAAATCGGGCGCACATACCCAAAAGTGGGGCAAGGGTTGCCCTACTCGGGCGAAAAGTGCCGCACGCGCCACCCAAGGGGAACAACTCGTTTCCGACACGTGCACAAAAAACGCACATATTTTTGAAAATTTGCTCGTTTTTTTTTCAAACGCATTTTCAAAAGGTGCAGCACCTTTGGTAAATGTTGGAAACGTTTTTGCCACACTCGCCCCGACGGCGCGCACCTTTTGCACACGTTGAAATATTTTTCCCGACCGCACGGAATAGTGCCACACGGATTTTCAATTTTTGAAAATCGAATTTTTTCAAGTTCCGTTGAAAATGCTAGGGGTACCATTTTCAAAGTGCAATAACTTTTTCTGCGCACGTGGGAAAAATCGGGCGCACATACCCAAAAGTAAGGGGTTGCCCCCCCTGGGTGAAAAGTGCCGCACGCGCCACCCAAGGGGAACAACTCGTTTCCGACACGTGCACAAAAAACGCACATATTTTTGAAAATTTGCTCGTTTTTTTTTTCAAACGCATTTTCAAAAGGTGCAGCACCTTTGGTAAATGTTGGAAACGTTTTTGCCACACTCGCCCCGACGGCGCGCACCTTTTGCACACGTTGAAATATTTTTCCCGACCGCACGGAATAGTGCCACACGGATTTTCAATTTTTGAAAATCGAATTTTTTCAAGTTCCGTTGAAAATGCTAGGGGTACCATTTTCAAAGTGCAATAACTTTTTCTGCGCACGTGGGAAAAATCGGGCGCACATACCCAAAAGTGGGGCAAGGGTTGCCCTACTCGGGCGAAAAGTGCCGCACGCGCCACCCAAGGGGAACAACTCGTTTCCGACACGTGCACAAAAAACGCACATATTTTTGAAAATTTGCTCGTTTTTTTTTCAAACGCATTTTCAAAAGGTGCAGCACCTTTGGTAAATGTTGGAAACGTTTTTGCCACACTCGCCCCGACGGCGCGCACCTTTTGCACACGTTGAAATATTTTTCCCGACCGCACGGAATAGTGCCACACGGATTTTCAATTTTGAAAATCGAATTTTTTCAAGTTCCGTTGAAAATGCTAGGGGTACCATTTTTCAAAGTGCAATAACTTTTTCTGCGCACGTGGGAAAAATCGGGCGCACATACCCAAAAGTGGGGCAAGGGTTGCCCTACTCGGGCGAAAAGTGCCGCACGCGCCACCCAAGGGGAACAACTCGTTTCCGACACGTGCACAAAAAACGCACATATTTTTGAAAATTTGCTCGTTTTTTTTTTTCAAACGCATTTTCAAAAGGTGCAGCACCTTTGGTAAATGTTGGAAACGTTTTTGCCACACTCGCCCCGACGGCGCGCACCTTTGCACCTTTGCACACGTTGAAATATTTTTCCCGACCGCACGGAATAGTGCCACACGGATTTTCAATTTTGAAAATCGAATTTTTTCAAGTTCCGTTGAAAATGCTAGGGGTACCATTTTCAAAGTGCAATAACTTTTTCTGCGCACGTGGGAAAAATCGGGCGCACATACCCAAAAGTGGGTCAAGGGTTGCCCTACTCGGGCGAAAAGTGCCGCACGCGCCACCCAAGGGGAACAACTCGTTTCCGACACGTGCACAAAAAAACGCACATATTTTTTTGAAAATTTGCTCGTTTTTTTTTTTCAAACGCATTTTCAAAAGGTGCAGCACCTTTGGTAAATGTTGGAAACGTTTTTGCCACACTCGCCCCGACGGCGCGCACCTTTTGCACACGTTGAAATATTTTTCCCGACCGCACGGAATAGTGCCACACGGATTTTCAATTTTGAAAATCGAATTTT
>CM022672.1:35720731-35804413 GCA_012295275.1 Chrysomallon squamiferum | reverse complement strand
TTGACCCGTGTGGGGCAACCCTTGCCCCACTTTTGGGTATGTGCGCCCGATTTTTCCACGTGCTCGGAAAAGTTATTGCACTTTGAAAAAAGGTACCCCTAGCATTTTCAACGAAACTTGAAAAAAATTCGATTTTCAAAAGTTGAAAATCCGTGTGGCACTTTTCCGTTTGGTCGGGAAAAATATTTCGACGACGTGTGCAAAGGTGCGCGCCGTCGGGGCGAGTGTGGCAAAAACGTTTCCAACATTTACCAAAGGTGCTGCACCTTTTGAAAATGCGTTTGAAAAAAAACGAGCAAATTTTCAAAAACATGTGCGTTTTTTGTGCACGTGTCGGAAACGAGTTGTTCCCCTTGGGTGGGGCGTGCGGCACTTTTGACCCGTGTGGGGCAACCCTTGCCCCACTTTTGGGTATGTGCGCCCGATTTTTCCCACGTGCTCGGAAAAAGTTATTGCACTTTGAAAAAGGTACCCCTAGCATTTTCAACGAAACTTGAAAAAATTCGATTTTCAAAAGTTGAAAATCCGTGTGGCACTTTTCCGTTTGGTCGGGAAAAATATTTCGACGTGTGCAAAAGGTGCGCGCCGTCGGGGCGAGTGTGGCAAAAACGTTTCCAACATTTACCAAAGGTGCTGCACCTTTTGAAAATGCGTTTGAAAAAAAAACGAGCAAATTTTCAAAAACATGTGCGTTTTTTGTGCACGTGTCGGAAACGAGTTGTTCCCCTTGGGTGGGGCGTGCGGCACTTTTGACCCGTGTGGGGCAACCCTTGCCCCACTTTTGGGTATGTGCGCCCGATTTTTCCCACGTGCTCGGAAAAAGTTATTGCACTTTGAAAAAAGGTACCCCTAGCATTTTCAACGAAACTTGAAAAATTCGATTTTCAAAAGTTGAAAATCCGTGTGGCACTTTTCCGTTTGGTCGGGAAAATATTTCGACGTGTGCAAAAGGTGCGCGCCGTCGGGGCGAGTGTGGCAAAAACGTTTCCAACATTTACCAAAGGTGCTGCACCTTTTGAAAATGCGTTTGAAAAAAAAACGAGCAAATTTTCAAAAACATGTGCGTTTTTTGTGCACGTGTCGGAAACGAGTTGTTCCCCTTGGGTGGGGCGTGCGGCACTTTTGACCCGTGTGGGGCAACCCTTGCCCCACTTTTGGGTATGTGCGCCCGATTTTTCCCACGTGCTCGGAAAAAGTTATTGCACTTTGAAAAAGGTACCCCTAGCATTTTCAACGAAACTTGAAAAAATTCGATTTTCAAAAGTTGAAAATCCGTGTGGCACTTTTCCGTTTGGTCGGGAAAAATATTTCGACGTGTGCAAAAGGTGCGCGCCGTCGGGGCGAGTGTGGTGGCAAAAAACGTTTCCAACATTTACCAAAGGTGCTGCACCTTTTGAAAATGCGTTTGAAAAAAAAACGAGCAAATTTTCAAAAACATGTGCGTTTTTTGTGCACGTGTCGGAAACGAGTTGTTCCCCTTGGGTGGGGCGTGCGGCACTTTTGACCCGTGTGGGGCAACCCTTGCCCCACTTTTGGGTATGTGCGCCCGATTTTTCCCACGTGCTCGGAAAAAGTTATTGCACTTTGAAAAAGGTACCCCTAGCATTTTCAACGAAACTTGAAAAAATTCGATTTTCAAAAGTTGAAAATCCGTGTGGCACTTTTCCGTTTGGTCGGGAAAAATATTTCGACGTGTGCAAAAGGTGCGCGCCGTCGGGGCGAGTGTGGCAAAAACGTTTCCAACATTTACCAAAGGTGCTGCACCTTTTGAAAATGCGTTTGAAAAAAAACGAGCAAATTTTCAAAAACATGTGCGTTTTTTGTGCACGTGTCGGAAACGAGTTGTTCCCCTTGGGTGGGGCGTGCGGCACTTTTGACCCGTGTGGGGCAACCCTTGCCCCACTTTTTGGGTATGTGCGCCCGATTTTTCCACGTGCTCGGAAAAGTTATTGCACTTTGAAAAAGGTACCCCTAGCATTTTCAACGAAACTTGAAAAAATTCGATTTTCAAAAGTTGAAAATCCGTGTGGCACTTTTCCGTTTGGTCGGGAAAAATATTTCGACGTGTGCAAAAGGTGCGCGCCGTCGGGGCGAGTGTGGCAAAAACGTTTCCAACATTTACCAAAGGTGCTGCACCTTTTGAAAATGCGTTTGAAAAAAAAACGAGCAAATTTTCAAAAACATGTGCGTTTTTTGTGCACGTGTCGGAAACGAGTTGTTCCCCTTGGGTGGGGCGTGCGGCACTTTTGACCCGTGTGGGGCAACCCTTGCCCCACTTTTGGGTATGTGCGCCCGATTTTTCCCACGTGCTCGGAAAAGTTATTGCACTTTGAAAAAGGTACCCCTAGCATTTTCAACGAAACTTGAAAAAATTCGATTTTCAAAAGTTGAAAATCCGTGTGGCACTTTTCCGTTTGGTCGGGAAAAATATTTCGACGTGTGCAAAAGGTGCGCGCCGTCGGGGCGAGTGTGGCAAAAACGTTTCCAACATTTACCAAAGGTGCTGCACCTTTTGAAAATGCGTTTGAAAAAAAAACGAGCAAATTTTCAAAAAAACATGTGCGTTTTTTGTGCACGTGTCGGAAACGAGTTGTTCCCCTTGGGTGGGGCGTGCGGCACTTTTGACCCGTGTGGGGCAACCCTTGCCCCACTTTTTTGGGTATGTGCGCCCGATTTTCCCACGTGCTCGGAAAAGTTATTGCACTTTGAAAAAGGTACCCCTAGCATTTTCAACGAAACTTGAAAAAATTCGATTTTCAAAAGTTGAAAATCCGTGTGGCACTTTTCCGTTTGGTCGGGAAAAATATTTCGACGTGTGCAAAAGGTGCGCGCCGTCGGGGCGAGTGTGGCAAAAACGTTTCCAACATTTACCAAAGGTGCTGCACCTTTTGAAAATGCGTTTGAAAAAAAAACGAGCAAATTTTCAAAAACATGTGCGTTTTTTGTGCACGTGTCGGAAACGAGTTGTTCCCCTTGGGTGGGGCGTGCGGCACTTTTGACCCGTGTGGGGCAACCCTTGCCCCACTTTTGGGTATGTGCGCCCGATTTTTCCCACGTGCTCGGAAAAAGTTATTGCACTTTGAAAAAGGTACCCCTAGCATTTTCAACGAAACTTGAAAAATTCGATTTTCAAAAGTTGAAAATCCGTGTGGCACTTTTCCGTTTGGTCGGGAAAAATATTTCGACGTGTGCAAAGGTGCGCGCCGTCGGGGCGAGTGTGGCAAAAACGTTTCCAACATTTACCAAAGGTGCTGCACCTTTTGAAAATGCGTTTGAAAAAAAACGAGCAAATTTTCAAAAACATGTGCGTTTTTTGTGCACGTGTCGGAAACGAGTTGTTCCCCTTGGGTGGGGCGTGCGGCACTTTTGACCCGTGTGGGGCAACCCTTGCCCCACTTTTGGGTATGTGCGCCCGATTTTTCCACGTGCTCGGAAAAAGTTATTGCACTTTGAAAAAGGTACCCCTAGCATTTTCAACGAAACTTGAAAAAATTCGATTTTCAAAAGTTGAAAATCCGTGTGGCACTTTTCCGTTTGGTCGGGAAAAATATTTCGACGTGTGCAAAAGGTGCGCGCCGTCGGGGCGAGTGTGGCAAAAACGTTTCCAACATTTACCAAAGGTGCTGCACCTTTTGAAAATGCGTTTGAAAAAAAAAAACGAGCAAATTTTCAAAAACATGTGCGTTTTTTGTGCACGTGTCGGAAACGAGTTGTTCCCCTTGGGTGGGGCGTGCGGCACTTTTGACCCGTGTGGGGCAACCCTTGCCCCACTTTTGGGTATGTGCGCCCGATTTTTCCCACGTGCTCGGAAAAAGTTATTGCACTTTGAAAAAGGTACCCCTAGCATTTTCAACGAAACTTGAAAAAATTCGATTTTCAAAAGTTGAAAATCCGTGTGGCACTTTTCCGTTTGGTCGGGAAAAATATTTCGACGTGTGCAAAAGGTGCGCGCCGTCGGGGCGAGTGTGGCAAAAACGTTTCCAACATTTACCAAAGGTGCTGCACCTTTTGAAAATGCGTTTTGAAAAAAAAACGAGCAAATTTTCAAAAAACATGTGCGTTTTTTTTGTGCACGTGTCGGAAACGAGTTGTTCCCCTTAGGTGGGGCGTGCGGCACTTTTGACCCGTGTGGGGCAACCCTTGCCCCACTTTTGGGTATGTGCGCCCGATTTTCCCACGTGCTCGGAAAAAGTTATTGCACTTTGAAAAAGGTACCCCTAGCATTTTCAACGAAACTTGAAAAAATTCGATTTTCAAAAGTTGAAAATCCGTGTGGCACTTTTCCGTTTGGTCGGGAAAAATATTTCGACGTGTGCAAAAGGTGCGCGCCGTCGGGGCGAGTGTGGCAAAAACGTTTCCAACATTTACCAAAGGTGCTGCACCTTTTGAAAATGCGTTTGAAAAAAAACGAGCAAATTTTCAAAAACATGTGCGTTTTTTGTGCACGTGTCGGAAACGAGTTGTTCCCCTTGGGTGGGGCGTGCGGCACTTTTGACCCGTGTGGGGCAACCCTTGCCCCACTTTTGGGTATGTGCGCCCGATTTTTCCCACGTGCTCGGAAAAAGTTATTGCACTTTGAAAAAGGTACCCCTAGCATTTTCAACGAAACTTGAAAAAATTCGATTTTCAAAAGTTGAAAATCCGTGTGGCACTTTTCCGTTTGGTCGGGAAAAATATTTCGACGTGTGCAAAAGGTGCGCGCCGTCGGGGCGAGTGTGGCAAAAACGTTTCCAACATTTACCAAAGGTGCTGCACCTTTTGAAAATGCGTTTGAAAAAAAAACGAGCAAATTTTCAAAAACATGTGCGTTTTTTGTGCACGTGTCGGAAACGAGTTGTTCCCCTTGGGTGGGGCGTGCGGCACTTTTGACCCGTGTGGGGCAACCCTTGCCCCACTTTTGGGTATGTGCGCCCGATTTTTCCCACGTGCTCGGAAAAGTTATTGCACTTTGAAAAAGGTACCCCTAGCATTTTCAACGAAACTTGAAAAAATTCGATTTTCAAAAGTTGAAAATCCGTGTGGCACTTTTCCGTTTGGTCGGGAAAAATATTTCGACGTGTGCAAAAGGTGCGCGCCGTCGGGGCGAGTGTGGCAAAAACGTTTCCAACATTTACCAAAGGTGCTGCACCTTTTGAAAATGCGTTTGAAAAAAAACGAGCAAATTTTCAAAAACATGTGCGTTTTTTGTGCACGTGTCGGAAACGAGTTGTTCCCCTTGGGTGGGGCGTGCGGCACTTTTGACCCGTGTGGGGCAACCCTTGCCCCACTTTTGGGTATGTGCGCCCGATTTTTCCCACGTGCTCGGAAAAAGTTATTGCACTTTGAAAAAGGTACCCCTAGCATTTTCAACGAAACTTGAAAAAATTCGATTTTCAAAAGTTGAAAATCCGTGTGGCACTTTTCCGTTTGGTCGGGAAAAATATTTCGACGTGTGCAAAAGGTGCGCGCCGTCGGGGCGAGTGTGGCAAAAACGTTTCCAACATTTACCAAAGGTGCTGCACCTTTTGAAAATGCGTTTGAAAAAAAACGAGCAAATTTTCAAAAACATGTGCGTTTTTTGTGCACGTGTCGGAAACGAGTTGTTCCCCTTGGGTGGGGCGTGCGGCACTTTTGACCCGTGTGGGGCAACCCTTGCCCCACTTTTGGGTATGTGCGCCCGATTTTTCCCACGTGCACAGAAAAAGTTATTGCACTTTGAAAAAGGTACCCCTAGCATTTTCAACGAAACTTGAAAAAATTCGATTTTCAAAAATTGAAAATCCGTGTGGCACTATTCCGTGCGGTCGGGAAAAATATTTCAACGTGTGCAAAACGTGCGCGCCGTCGGGGCGAGTGTAAAAAACGAGTAAATGTTCTGTTTATGTTTTTCCTGCCTAAGTCTAAAATAAACAGCTACAATTATTAGTTAAGAGAGGATATATTTATCTTCAAAATACAGAACAATAACGCTTAACATATTTAATTTAGAAATCATTATCAATCAAACTTTATCAAACTCTTGCTTGCTATTTTTTCTCAGTCTCTTGTCTGTAGTTCTGATTATTTTTAAGGGGTTGTGATTTTTATTTTGTCTGAAATTTGAAAACTCTGATTTCTGCTGTCTCGTTTGCATACATTTTGAGAAGTTGAATTTGTAGCAGTCATGGATTCTTAAGAAAAGAAGATATATTAACTTTACCAGTAAACCATTTAAAGAAAATTGGGCAGAAAATGTGAAAAAAACTTTTTGTTTTTCGTGTCAACAATTTGCTTTTGTTTTCACAATATGTCACACACAGAACTGTGCCTGATGGAAAAAGCAAAGACAACCATTACACATGATTCACTTCAGTGAACTGTCACACAATAAGGTTAACACTTTTATAAAAACTCCTATTCACTGGTTCTAAAACGTTCCCACGAAGCTCTCTTTAGATACGGAAGTACCAAAACGTTCCCACGAAGCTCTCTTTAGATACAGAAGTACCAAAACGTTCCTACGAAGCTCTCTTTAGATACAGAACTACCAAAACATTCCCACGAAGCTCTCTTTAGATACAGAAGTACCAAAACATTACCACGAAGCTCTCTTCAGATACAGAAGTACCAAAACGTTACCACGAAGCTCTCTTTAGATACAGAAGTGCCAAAACATTACCACGAAGCTCTCTTTAGATTCAGAAGTGCCAAAACATTCCCACGAAGCTCTCTTTAGATACAGAAGAAGCTCTCTTTAGATACAGAAGTGCCAAAACGTTCCGTTGAAAAGTTATCCTTTCTCTTTGAATATACATCTATATATATTTTTTAATGAGAGACCCAATACAGAAGTACCAAAACATTACCACGAAGCTCTCTTTAGATACAGAAGTGCCAAAACGTTCCCTCGAAGGTCTCTTTAGATACAGAACTACCAAAACATTACCACGAAGCTCTCTTTAGATACAGAAGTGCCAAAACATTACCACGAAGCTCTCTTTAGATTCAGAAGTGCCAAAACATTCCCACGAAGCTCTCTTTAGATACAGAAGTACCAAAACGTTCCCACGAAGCTCTCTTTAGATACAGAAGTATCAAAACATTACCTCGAAGCTCTCTTTAGATACAGAAGTGCCGAAACATTACCACGAAGCTCTCTTTATAGCAGTGGAGTGCAGAGGGCAGCGCGTCCGAAGTGGGGGGGGGGTCCCGGGCATCCAAATGGGAAAAAGAACACTTAATAAACATGGTTGATTTATATACAATTCTGTTTCACCCCTGTTTACATAATTCAAAATATCTTCCTTTCTCATAGTATTTCTCAGTACTAGGCCTTATACTCTTTTGAGTGTTTTGAGTTTATTTATCTTTTCGTCTTATTATCATTATTATAATCATCATATCGCCAGATCAACATCTGTACTGTTATTATCACTGTTACTATTACTATTACTATTATTATTATTATTATTATTATTATTATTATTATTATTATTATTATTATGAACTAGAAAGAGTTTTTACATTTGAGAAGTTAATACCAACAACATACTGCGTTTACAACAAAAATTTCAATTAATATATGAAATTAACCAAAAACAACAAAAACCCTGGTGTCCTTATAAAGTTCTCTAGTTTTTGAAGAGGAAGAAACTAAAGAAAAAAGAAGAAAAAAAAAAAAAAAAAAAAAAAGAAAAAAATTTATATGAATATTCATAAATCTAAAGAAATATAGGTTTTTCAACGATTTGTATTTTGTATATAGTGTATTCATCCATCCATCCAGCCAGCCATGTCATAAAATAATGAATGTGTCATATTGTCTAATTGGCTATGAGTTAATATTGATGTATTGTTCATTAAATGCCTCTGAATTATGGCCACAGTGCAAATACAGTCATCTGGCTTCTCTTGTTAACATTGCATCTGAAATGAACCTGGTATTGTTTTCTACCATAATTTCTATAACTGTTTTGTGATTATTTCTATATAATAATGAAAATAAAAAATATTATTTTAAATGTTTATCTTTAAAATGTTTAATAGCATAGGCCACACGTTTATAACATGATAATACAATAAATCTTTGACTGTTAAAGAGTATAAGTAAAAAATTAATAAATAAGAAAAACATAATGCACACTGGGTCACAAGATCCTCAATGACACGATATTTAGTTTTTCTAGACGTTGTTATGGATTTAAATGTTTAAAATGTTAACTTATCTGGATACAGACCAATCATTTTTGCTCTGAACCACTTTCGCACAGTTAACATAAAACTTAAGGTTATTCTTAAATAAAAAAAAGGTGAATATGTATAATACAATGTATATATATATATATATATATGAGTGTGCGTGGAAAAACTAAAACTATATATATATATTCAAAACAATTTATGTTCTGTTCATGTATCTGCATAACTTCACCTATCTTACTTGATTAATTAATTTATTTATCATCATACTCATTATTGACGGTAAAGTTGAGTTATTTTTATCGTTGTGTTTATTTTAGTCATTAAGACATTAAGCAAATAATCTATTTTAAAAATATAACAAAAGAAATATATTATTGCTAAACAAATATATTATTACTATACTGGCCAAAGAGTCTAGACACTAAAACATTAAATGTTTAGTTAGAGTATAGTATAGTATAGTGGTATTTACAACGTAATAATATAATACAATAGAATAGAATAGAACAGATTACTACTGAATATAATTCGCTATAGTGTAGTGTAGTGTAGTGTAGTGTAGTGTAGTATAGGATGGTATAGTGTAATATAATAAAGTGTAATGATAGAATAGAATAGAACTGAATATAATTCGCTATAGTGTAGTGTAGTGTAGTGTAGTATAGTATAGTATAGCAGAGAAGAGTATAGTGTCATATAAGTACAACGTAATGATAGAATAGAACAGAATACAAATGAATATAAATCTCTGCAGTGTAGTGCAGTATATTATAGTATAGTATAGTCTAGTGTAATATAATAAAATAACACAACATAAAATATAATGTATATATGGACTGGAACGGAATATGATGCGAGATTTGCATGTAACGCATACGCTCAATGAAATCCGTGATGTCATTCGATCGTGGTCGGATATATATGTTACTGGTAAACAAATATATTATTACTATACAAAGAGTTTACACACTAACACGTTAAATTTTGATTTCGCGCACAGAAAAATATTGGACAGCGGAGACTCAGTCTTTTTTGCTCAATTCGTCACCGCCGTCGCCGAAAAGCGACGAACGTTACCAAGTTTTGTGACAAAACTGTGATTGTTTTCAGCTAATTAAAACTACAAGGTATTTTATATTGATTTCAGCTAATTAAAACTACAAGGTATTTTATATTGTTTTCAGCTACATTAAAACTACAAGGTATTTTATATTGTTTTCAGCTAATTAAAACTACAAGGTATTTTATATTGTTTTCAGCTAATTAAAACTACAAGGTATTTTATATTGTTTTTAGCTAATTAAAACTACAAGGTATTTTATATTGTTTTCAGCTACATTAAAACTACAAGGTATTTTATATTGTTTTCAGCTAATTAAAACTACAAGGTATTTTATATTGTTTTCAGCTACATTAAAATTACAAGGTATTTTATATTGTTTTCAGCTACATTAAAACTACAAGGTATTTTATACTGTTTTCAGCTAATTAAAACTACAAGGTATTTTATATTGTTTTCAGCTAATTAAAACTACAAGGTATTTTATATTGTTTTCAGCTAATTAAAACTACAAGGTATTGTATATTGTTTTCAGCTACATTAAAACAACAAGGTATTTTATATTGTTTTCAGCTACATTAAAACAACAAGGTATTTTATATTGTTTTCAGCTACATTAAAATTACAAGGTATTTTATATTGTTTTCAGCTACATTAAAACTACAAGGTATTTTATATTGTTTTCAGCTACATTAAAATTACAAGGTATTTTATATTGTTTTCAGCTACATTAAAACTACAAGGTATTTTATACTGTTTTCACCTAATTAAAATTACAAGGTATTTTATATTGTTTTCAGCTAATTAAAACTACAAGGTATTTTATATTGTTTTCAGCTAATTAAAACTACAAGGTATTGTATATTGTTTTCAGCTACATTAAAACAACAAGGTATTTTATATTGTTTTCAGCTACATTAAAACAACAAGGTATTTTATATTGTTTTCAGCTACATTAAAACAACAAGGTATTTTATATTGTTTTCAGCTACATTAAAACTACAAGGTATTTTATATTGATTTCAGCTACATTAAAACTACAAGGTATTTTATATTGATTTCAGCTACATTAAAATTACTAGGTATTTTATATTGTTTTCAGCTAATTAAAACTACAAGGTATTATATATTGATTTCAGCTAATTAAAACTACAAGGTATTTTATATTGTTTTCAGCTACATTAAAATTACAAGGTATTTTATATTGTTTTCAGCTACATTAAAACTACAACGTATTTTATATTGTTTTCAGCTACATTAAAACTACAAGGTATTTTATATTGATTTCAGCTACATTAAAACTACAAGGTATTTTATATTGTTTTCAGCTAATTAAAACTACAAAGAATTTTATATTGTTTTCAGCTACATTAAAACTACAAGGTATTTTATATTATTTTCAGCTACATTAAAACTACAAGGTATTTTATATTGATTTCAGCTACATTAAAACTACAAGGTATTTTATATTGTTTTCAGCTACATTAAAACTACAAGGTATTTTATATTGTTTTCAGCTAATTAAAACTACAAGGTATTTTATATTGTTTTCAGCTAATTAAAACTACAAGGTATTTTATATTGTTTTCAGCTAATTAAAACTACAAGGTATTTTATATTGTTTTCAGCTAATTAAAACTACAAGGTATTTTATATTGTTTTCAGCTAATTAAAACTACAAGGTATTTTATATTGTTTTCAGCTACATTAAAACTACAAGGTATTTTATATTGTTTTCAGCTACATTAAAACTACAAGGTATTTTATATTGTTTTCAGCTACATTAAAACTACAAGGTATTTTATATTGTTTTCAGCTAATTAAAACTACAAGGTATTTTATATTGTTTTCAGCTAATTAAAACTACAAGGTATTTTATATTGTTTTCAGCTAATTAAAACTACAAGGTATTGTATATTGTTTTCAGCTACATTAAAACAACAAGGTATTTTATATTGTTTTCACCTACATTAAAACAACAAGGTATTTTATATTGTTTTCAGCTACATTAAAACTACAACGTATTTTATATTGTTTTCAGCTACATTAAAACTACAAGGTATTTTATATTGTTTTCAGCTACATTAAAACAACAAGGTATTTTATATTGTTTTCAGCTACATTAAAATTACAAGGTATTTTATATTGTTTTCAGCTACATTAAAACTACAACGTATTTTATATTGATTTCAGCTAATTAAAACTACAAGGTATTTTATATTGATTTCAGCTAATTAAAACTACAAGGTATTTTATATTGTTTTCAGCTACATTAAAACAACAAGGTATTTTATATTGTTTTCAGCTACATTAAAATTACAAGGTATTTTATATTGTTTTCAGCTACATTAAAACTACAACGTATTTTATATTGATTTCAGCTAATTAAAACTACAAGGTATTTTATATTGATTTCAGCTAATTAAAACTACAAGGTATTTTATACTGTTTTCAGCTACATTAAAACTACAACGTATTTTATATTGTTTTCAGCTACATTAAAACTACAAGGTATTTTATATTATTTTCAGCTAATTAAAACTACAAGGTATTTTATATTGTTTTCAGCTAATTAAAACTACAAGGTATTTTATATTGTTTTCAGCTAATTAAAACTACAAGGTATTTTATATTGATTTCAGCTAATTAAAACTACAAGGTATTTTATATTGTTTTCAGCTACATTAAAACTACAAGGTATTTTATATTGTTTTCAGCTACATTAAAACTACAAGGTATTTTATATTGTTTTCAGCTACATTAAAACTACAAGGTATTTTATATTGTTTTCAGCTACATTAAAACTACAAGGTATTTTATATTGATTTCAGCTAATTAAAACTACAAGGTATTTTATATTGTTTTCAGCTAATTAAAACTACAAGGTATTTTATATTGTTTTCAGCTAATTAAAACTACAAGGTATTTTATATTGTTTTCAGCTAATTAAAACTACAAGGTATTTTATATTGTTTTCCACTTTAAAAAACATCGCGTCTTGTTTCTTACTTTTTTTTCTTTTTTTTCTTACTTTTTTCTAATGTTTTTATTTTTTATTTTTTTTATTTTTAGATTTGTCGTTGTTGGATAACTAGTCTGATTGATTTGATTTTAATTTATTACTTTATTTTTTATTTTATCATTATTATTTTTTAATTAATTAATAACTTTGTTTTAATTTGACTTTTTACTTTTTTACTTTTTTATTTATTTATTAATTTTGTTTTTGCTATAAGAACTGCTACAGTTCTATGTCTGAACAATTTCTTATTCCTTTCCTTCCCCACTCAATATCATTATTATTATTATTATTATTATTATTATTATTATTATTATTATTATTATTATTATTATTATTATTATTACTATTATTATTATTATCGATTGTTTGTAGTGAAAACATGGCCAACACAGCTTCAACCTCAAGTTGGCAGACAGGGAACAATCTGATGGAGTTCACTGAAGACGTTTTTCGTACAAGAACTGACACGGACGTCAGATTTGTAGTACGAAGATAAAACGGCTGTTGATGCTCACTGGTTCATTCTCCTGACAAGAAGCGAAGTTTTTCATCAAATATTCACTGGCGAACTTAGTGACATAGTTGTTCCCGATGTGGAGGCAGATATTTTTACAGCACTTTTAAAGTATGTTAACACATGAAAACACATACACACACATACACGAACACAACACAACACACAGAGAGACACACGTACGAACATAGTAAGGAAGAGAGACATATATACAGACATAAACGTTGATAACAATACAGTTTTTGTTTTTAATCTAATTATTTTCTAATTAATTTTTGCAGTCGTCGTTGTCGTCACAGAATACATGCGATGTGAAAATACTGTTTCCATGAATGTAAGGAAGTTTACCTTTATTTTACTATGAGAGATGTTTTATTTTACTATGAGAGATGTTTGTCATTACAACGGCAGATAAAAATAACACCAAGCAGATTGTTTATTTTTGTTTTCAACCATTTAATTTGTCTTTATTTCATTCAGTTGTCATTCATCCATCAAACACATTTACAGGTATATTTAGAGTTAAGAAAATGTTTATTTTAGTTTTAGGCTTTGGGTAGAGGGTCAGGGTTGCATTAGGCTAAGAGGTATGGAAAGATAACATGTTAGTGTAATAGTTAGAGTGTGTTGGTAATGTTGTCATCTCTTCATACACAGATAAACTATTTCAGTCTTAGCAAAACGTGACTGCGTGTTGTCATCTCTTCATACACAGATAAACTATTTCAGTCTTAGCAAAACGTGACTGCGTGTTGTCATCTCTTCATACACAGATAAACTATTTCAGTCTTAGCAAAACGTGACTGCGTGTTGTCATCTCTTCATACACAGATAAACTATTTCAGTCTTAGCAAAACGTGACTGCGTGTTGTCCTCTCTTCATACACAGATAAATTATTTCAGTCTTAGCAAAACGTGACTGCGTGTTGTCCTCTCTTCATACACAAACTATTTCAGTCTTAGCAAAACGTGACTGCGTGTTGTCCTCTCTTCATACACAGATAAATTATTTCAGTCTTAGCAAAACGTGACTGCGTGTTGTCATCTCTTCATACACAGATAAACTATTTCAGTCTTAGCAAAACTTGACTGCATGTTGTCATCTCTTCATACACAGATAAACTGTTTCAGTCTTAGCAAAACTTGACTGCATGTTGTCATCTCTTCATACACAAACTATTTCAGTCTTTCATACACAAACTATTTCAGTTTTAGCAAAACGTGACTGCATGTTGTCAACTGTTGATAAGACAGATAAATGAGCAGTCTTAGCAAAATGACTGCATGTTGTCATCTCTTCAGAGAGAGAAACTAGAGAGAGAGAGAGAGAGAGACTGCATGTTGAGAGAGATAAGAGAGAGAGACAGAGACAGCTCCCATGAGAGAGAGAGAGAGAGAGAGAGAGAGAGAGAGAGAGAGAGAGAGAGAGAGAGAGAGAGAGAGAGAGAGAGAGAGAGAGAGAGAAAACGAATCAAGTCTTGTTAGTAAGTCATTCATTATTCATAATTATTTTTCTAAACAGCAAAGACAGGAACTTGTAATAACGACAACAACAATAATAAGGATGATAACAGTAGTAATAATAATAACAACAATAATAACAATAATAAATAAAGAAATAATTAACAGAACAATAACAATAAGATCAGCAACAGCAGCAAAAAAAAAAAAAAAAAAAAACATTGTTAAGGCACCCTAGAGAAATAGTCTGTAGAAACAAAAATAATAATAAATAAATAAATAAACAAATAAATAAAAACAACCAAAAAAAAAAAAAAAAAAAAAACCTAGAAAAGAAAACGGAAATAGAAAATAATATAACATAAACTCAAACTGCGTAACTAATCTAATTCAGTAAATGTTATTATTCTCAATCGATAAATTAACTTTATTTCCCAATCTAACACTTAATTATTACATATCATGTATTGTTAGAAATACAGATACTTTGTAATCTGTTTGTCTACCATATTTTGAGAAGAAAAGATTAAATATTATGTGAGTACCACTAGTACCTTGAAAATTATAATTGTTTTCTAAGTATTTTAATTTAACACGTTGCCAAATAAATAAATATATATATTTAAACAAAGGCGCTACTTTTATAATTTGGTATATACAACTAATTAATTTTATACAATGACTGTCACAGTCTGTAACAGTACATCAATAACAGACACAACAAGCTGGTTTGTAGATGGACGGTGTAAAATAATACACTTCACCCCGCCAAAAATAAATCTTGTTTAAACTTGAACACTGAACTGGCGAGTATCGTGTCTTTTACATTTTACGAATGAAAAACGATACACATAATAATAATAATAATAATAATAATAATAATAATAATAATGCCATAACAGTAATAACAATAACAAAATATTTTTTGTGCAAAGAATCAAAGCTTTACAAATAAGTGAAAAATCAGTTATTATTTCAACTTGCTCTCTCTCTCTCTCTCTCTCTCTCTCTCTCTCTCTCTCTCTCTCTCTCTCTCTCTCTCTCTCTCTCTCTCTCTCTCTCTCTCTCTCTCCCTCCCCCCATAAGTGGAGGCAAAAATAAAACGCTGGACACCAGAGAATATGTTTTTTTTTTTTTTTTTTTTTATAAACAAATAAATAAATAAAAACATTTGCAATATTATTGAAATAAAATACCATTAATTAATAAGTAAATTACATAGTATTGGTAGTAACAGTAATCATAGTATCGCCATAAAGTTCATTATCTAATTAATTAACTATGTAACCAGTCATATTTTATAGTTTTGTCACAAAACTTGGTAACGTTCGTCGCTTTACGGCAAAAAAGACTGAGTCTCCGCTGTCCAATATTTTTCTGTGCGCGAAATCAAAATTTAACGTGTTAGTGTGTAAACTCTTTGTATAGTAATAATATATTTGTTTACCAGTAACATATATATCCGACCACGATCGAATGACATCACGGATTTCATTGAGCGTATGCGTTACATGCAAATCTCGCATCATATTCCGTTCCAGTCCATATATACATTATATTTTATGTTGTGTTATTTTATTATATTACACTAGACTATACTATACTATAATATACTGCACTACACTGCAGAGATTTATATTCATTTGTATTCTGTTCTATTCTATCATTACGTTGTACTTATATGACACTATACTCTTCTCTGCTATACTATACTATACTATAGTACACTACACTACACTATAGCGAATTATATTCAGTTCTATTCTATTCTATCATTACACTTTATTATATTACACTATACCATCCTATACTAAACTACACTACACTACACTACACTACACTACACTACACTACACTACACTACACTACACTACACTATAGCGAATTATATTCAGTAGTAATCTGTTCTATTCTATTCTATTGTATTATATTATTACGTTGTAAATACCACTATACTATACTATACTCTAACTAAAAATTTAATGTTTTAGTGTCTAGACTCTTTGGCCAGTATAGTAATAATATATTTGTTTAGCAATAATATATTTCTTTTGTTATATTTTTAAAATAGATTATTTGCTTAATGTCTTAATGACTAAAATAAACACAACGATAAAAATAACTCAACTTTACCGTCAATAATGAGTATGATGATAAATAAATTAATTAATCAAGTAAGATAGGTGAAGTTATGCAGATACATGAACAGAACATAAATTGTTTTGAATATATATATATAGTTTTAGTTTTTCCACACACACTCATATATATATATATATATATATATATATATACATACATTGTATTATACATATTCACCTTTTTTTATTTAAGAATAACCTTAAGTTTTATGTTAACTGTGCGAAAGTGGTTCAGAGCAAAAATGATTGGTCTGTATCCAGATAAGTTAACATTTTAAACATTTAAATCCATAACAACGTCTAGAAAAACTAAATATCGTGTCATTGAGGATCTTGTGACCCAGTGTGCATTATGTTTTTCTTATTTATTATTTTTTTACTTATACTCTTTAACAGTCAAAGATTTATTGTATTATCATGTTATAAACGTGTGGCCTATGCTATTAAACATTTTAAAGATAAACATTTAAAATAATATTTTTTATTTTCATTATTATATAGAAATAATCACAAAACAGTTATAGAAATTATGGTAGAAAACAATACCAGGTTCATTTCAGATGCAATGTTAACAAGAGAAGCCAGATGACTGTATTTGCACTGTGGCCATAATTCAGAGGCATTTAATGAACAATACATCAATATTAACTCATAGCCAATTAGACAATATGACACATTCATTATTTTATGACATAGTTGGATGGATGGATGGATGAATACACTATATACAAAATACAAATCGTTGAAAAACCTATATTTCTTTAGATTTATGAATATTCATATAAATTTCTTTTCTTTTTTTTTCTTTCTTTTTTTTTTTTCTTTTTTTTCTTTACTTTCTTCCTCTTCAAAAACTAGAGAACTTTATAAGGACACCAGGGTTTTTGTTGTTTTTGGTTAATTTCATATATTAATTGAAATTTTTGTTGTAAACTCAGTATGTTGTTGGTATTAACTTCTCAAATGTAAAAAGTCTTTCTAGTTCATAATAATAATAATAATAATAATAGTAATAGTAACAGTAATAATAACAGTACAGATGTTGATGTGGCGATATGATGATTATAATAATGATAATAAGACGAAAAAGATAAATAAACTCAAAACACTCAAAAGAGTATAAGGCCTAGTACTGAGAAATACTATGAGAAAGGAAGATATTTTGAATTATGTAAACAGGGGTGAAACAGAATTGTATATAAACCAACCATGTTTATTAAGTGTTCTTTTTCCCATTTGGATGCCCGGGACCCCCCCCCCACTTCGGACGCGCTGCCCTCTGCACTCCACTGCTATAAAGAGAGATTCGTGGTAATGTTTCGGCACTTCTGTATCTAAAGAGAGCTTCGTGGGAATGTTTTGGTAGTTCTGTATCTAAAGAGAGCTTCGTAGGAACGTTTTGGTACTTCTGTATCTAAAGAGAGCTTCGTGGGAACGTTTTGGTACTTCTGTATCTAAAGAGAGATTCGTGGGAATGTTTTGGTACTTCTGTATCTAAAGAGAGATTCGTGGGAATGTTTTGGTACTTCTGTATCTAAAGAGAGATTCGTGGGAATGTTTTGGTACTTCTGTATCTAAAGAGAGATTCGTGGGAATGTTTTGGTACTTCTGTATCTAAAGAGAGCTTCGTGGGAACGTTTTAGAACCAGTGAATAGGAGTTTTTATAAAAGTGTTAACCTTATTGTGTGACAGTTCACTGAAGTGAATCATGTGTAATGGTTGTCTTTGCTTTTTCCATCAGGCACAGTTCTGTGTGTGACATATTGTGAAAACAAAAGCAAATTGTTGACACGAAAAACAAGAAGTTTTTTTCACATTTTCTGCCCAATTTTCTTTAAATGGTTGTAAACTCAGTATGTTGTTGGTATTAACTTCTCAAATGTAAAAAGTCTTTCTAGTTCATAATAATAATAATAATAATAATAATAATAATAATAATAATAATAATAATAATAGTAATAGTAACAGTAATAATAACAGTACAGATGTTGATGTGGCGATATGATGATTATAATAATGATAATAAGACGAAAAAGATAAATAAACTCAAAACACTCAAAAGAGTATAAGGCCTAGTACTGAGAAATACTATGAGAAAGGAAGATATTTTGAATTATGTAAACAGGGGTGAAACTGAATTGTATATAAATCAACCATGTTTATTAAGTGTTCTTTTTCCCATTTGGATGCCCGGGACCCCCCCCCCCACTTCGGACGCGCTGCCCTCTGCACTCCACTGCTATAAAGAGAGCTTCATGGGAATGTTTTGGCACTTCTGTATCTAAAGAGAGCTTCGAGGTAATGTTTTGATACTTCTGTATCTAAAGAGAGCTTCGTGGGAACGTTTTGGTACTTCTGTATCTAAAGAGAGCTTCGTGGGAATGTTTTGGTACTTCTGTATCTAAAGAGAGCTTCGTGGGAACGTTTTGGTACTTCTGTATTGGGTCTCTCATTAAAAATATATATAGATGTATATTCAAAGAGAAAGGATAACTTTTCACCTGAAATGAAATAACAGAAAGAACTTAGTAAGAATTAAAATTATTATTAGAAACTAAAACAAAAATAATGAATGATACATACATACATACATACATACATACATACATATATATATATACACACACACACACACACACACACACACAAATTAACGGATAACAGGAACATACTTAATGCAGAAAGTTATTTTCACAGTCGGTAGCCTGTCTACATACACATCGGCAGGTAAAATAAATGAGACAAGCAAGTTAGTTATTTTGTCGCCTTTAACAATTAATAATAATAGCCAAATTCAAAGTGTCTTGGATACAGTTTTAATTTGTGGATATTAGTAATAAGAAATATGTATTCGGTTTTATATACAGATACCGGACAAATTATCCGGCGTCATGAAATCCGGAAAGACCAGAAAACCAGAAGTTTTTTCCCGACGCTATTTTCATAGTTCGCGCCGCGGGTGTTGTCCTCACCAGACCGGAACTACCCTTTCAAGCCGCGTGACATGCATTCACTCGCCGCACTGTGTACGTGTCGTGTCGAGTCGCCACAGTTGTGTATCGTCAATTTTCTTTATGTTTTTACTTTTAAAATGTTTATGTCTAATTATTTACGTATTTAGATGCTTTGGTACCAGAAATCCGGAATGCCTCAGGCCCCAAGGATTCCGGATAATTGGTCCGGTACCTGTATTGCAATTTTATTGTAATAAATAAAAATAAATAAATTAATAATAATAATAATAATAATAATAATAATAATAATAATAATAATAATAATTTCCGTTAATTATTCACCGTAATGTTATAAATAACTAATTATTAAAAATAATAAACAAAATAATAATAATAATAATAATAATAATAATAATAATAGAAATAATACAATAAAAGATTAAAATAAAGTCAAGAAAATAAAAACTAAATCAGTACAATCACAACATTTTTAATAAAATGTTGAAGCAAACGTAAGAGACAATTTTACTTGCCTAAAATCTATTTCATTTATTGCACATTATTTGAGTCATGTTAAGCGGCAAGTTTTACTTCCGGGACATTTTATTATGGAGAAGTATTTTATCCGTGACAACGGAAGTTCATTCCATGGCGGGTAGTTCAGAAGAGATGTTAGGACTTGTTTGTAAATATTTTGCACAGGAAGTTGTGCCTTTCTATTGATCATTTTACTTTGACATTGGACTAATTAAAGATTCCAGGATTCCAATGAGGTAAATTGATAGCTTTCAATATTCATTTTTACGTGCACAATAGCGTTTTATTTATCTTAGTTACACTCGCACTCTTAAATTGACCCGGACAGGTCATTGAAAAATCATTGATTCAGGTTTACCTCTAATATTTATATTGCTCAATTCGTCACTATTTATACATTTTTGTGCCGTGTTTGATGCCACTCTTTAAGTTTCTTTTATAAAAATTATTTATAATGATTTTAGATTCAGATATTTATATATTTATTTATTATTATTCTTAGTAGTAGAAGTATTTATTATTATTATTATTATTATTATTATTATTATTATTATTATTATTTTCTAATAATGTTAAATATATCCGTGTTGTTGATCTTGATTTATTATTAGCATCGTTAATGATATTATAAAATGAATAATGCAACTGTTACAGGCGACATAACATAAAAATGTAAAAGGGACATGATCTTCGTTTAAGGCACATTTCCAAATCAGAGATAATCCTACTTTTCTTTCGATTTTGTTTTACCTGTGAAATCAACATAGAAATAAATATTAATGATATAAATTGTCAACTGACTAAAACATTTTAAAACAAAATCTCTGACAGTTATTTACGTACAAATGTTTAAACAAGGAAAATAGTAATACAGAATGTGATTTACATCCCTATAAATTTTGAATTCTTTGGATATAAGAGAAAAACTGTGATACAAACCAGGCATATACAGAAGAAACAAAAAAAAAATAAAAATATTGCATTCTATTTTGTTAAATTAATTATAGAAAAGAAAGTACATTATTATCTAAGGTGTAGTCATGTCATTAACTTAATGGCAACAAATTTTATCAATCAACTTTTAAATTTTCAGTATCTCTTAAGTATTGTAAGTTGTCTGAATGTTATTATTAAAACACATTTTCTTTGGGAATCAAAGTTTAAACTGCAGATTGTTACTGACTATAATTTAATTTACAAGTCATATATATATGTACACTGCACTGAGACACACAAAATACCCATACAGGCACCACATACACACAGCATAACCATACATGTGCACACACACACACACACACATATCATTACATTATTCTAATTTTTACTCGACAATCATGTAGAATTAGTTTATTTTGAACAAGTTATTAAGATTTTTGATTACCTACATAATGTACAATGCTAAAGACCAATCTTTAGAATTCATGTGTGTTAAACAATAACATAGATAAACATATTTGTTTATTTAAATATCCATGCCTTTTTCCCCTATCTGTGATGTAAATTAACAATTACAAGAAGCGTTTTGTAAAAACATAAATGTGCACTGTAAACAAACTTATATGAAACCGGTTATAATGACAGGCCACCAAATCTTTAAAAGAAACTTGATCTAAGAATGCATTTTATCTATAGATTCAATAGTAACTTTTAACAATTTATTTATTTATTTATTTATTTATTTATTTATTTATTTTATTATTTTTGTTATGCATTAACTTTATTTATGTGTAAAATAATTCTTTAGTAAATTAATTTTATATTAACAGATCTAACTGGACTGATTACAGTTGTTTCAGTGCACTTAATTAAGTTTTTGTTACCACACTATTTCAGAATTGTACTTTTTTAAACATGAGGAATTGGATCTGTTGATTGGTTCAGAAAGAATTAAACCTAATTATAAATTGTTCTAATATCAGCAGAATTCCTAATTTTTTAACACTACTTAACTATTTGTATCCCATGAAATTTTTGTCAATTCACTAGGAATGTGCTTATAACAGCATCACAAATACTAGTTATAAATTTAGTAAATATTAATATTTCTTCAGTTTATGTGTGTAACAGGAAGAAGAACATAGTTAAAAGATTTTAGAACCAGTGAATAGGAGTTTTTATAAAAGTGTTAACCTTATTGTGTGACAGTTCACTGAAGTGAATCATGTGTAATGGTTGTCTTTGCTTTTTCCATCAGGCACAGTTCTGTGTGTGACATTGTGAAAACAAAAACAAATTGTTGACACGAAAAACAAGAAGCTTTTTTCACATTTTCTGCCCAATTTTCTTTAAATGGTTTACTGGTAAAGTTAATATATCTTCTTTTCTTAAGAATCCATGACTGCTACAAATTCAACTTCTCAAAATGTTTGCAAACGAGACAGCAGAAATCAGAGTTTTCAAATTTCAGACAAAGTAAAAATCACAACCTCTTAAAAATAATTAGAACTACAGACAAGAGACTGAGAAAAAATAGCATGCAAGAGTTTGATAAAGTTTGATTGATAATGATTTCTAAATTAAATATGTTAAGTGTTATTGTTCTGTGTTTTGAAGATAAATATATCCTCTCTTAACTAATAATTGTAGTTGTTTATTTCAGACTTAGACAAGAAAAACATAAACAGAACATTTACTCCTTTTTTAGGTATTACAGGCATTCATGTTGCAATAAAATTTGGAACCTGGGCTATCTACATTATCATCTAATTATGGTTTGTGATTATTGGTTTTAACTGTGGTTTCATATTTTTATTTAATATATTTACAAATGTTGAAAATCACATCAAATATATGGTTTCTTCATAGACATATCAGCTGAATGTGAACTGACATGGGACACAAGTATGGTATTGGTATTAAGAATTCTCACTTATCACTTGTATTTGGTCTCTGTACTTTTGTTCTTCTAGCATATAAAGTTAAGCTTTTAATCATAACTTGTTTATTTTCAGATCGGACCTTTATGGAAATGGATAAAATAGGAATTCTTTGTTTTAACATAAGGTTGACATAGCAACATGTTTTCTGGGAAAAAGGTCACAGATCCAGTTTTGGTGATGCCCAAAACATCTCAAGGTATGTTACATTTCCTGACCTTTCTTTTAATTATATTTTTTGTTAATCAAATACATTAGCCCATTGTGAAAGGCATTGAAATAGTTCTTCTGTTTTTTATTTTTATTTTCTGTAACATATTTTTGCTTTAAATACTGAGATTAGGTTCCCATATTATCAGGACATTTTTTTAAACATGAATATTGATGAAAATGTGAAGAACACGTAATTAAAATTAACCCAGGGTAATAAAATTCTTTAAACACCACCATTATTTTTTATTATTTTGGACATCTTACAGTGTAACAAAGTTTGTAATAAATATTTTTATTGCTGTTAGTTTACACATTCACATATGAAGTCCTGAGATCACTGCATGCATGGCTAATAAGGAATTAGATCAGTTATTCTCAGTATATATCTCATCAGTTTTATTTGTTTCATTTATAATTTTGTTTGAAGGAGTTACTGTTCAGAATAGATTCTACCACTAAATTATATTGTGAGCAAAAGTATATGATTCTAATTTAGAAGATTAAAATTATTAAATAAATATCACATGCTTGTCTGCCAGTTGTTACACAGTAACTAAGTCAAACCACTATAATATTAGAGAAACTGTCACAAGCTGAACTTAACTGAACACATTTATATACTGATATGTAATGTGATATATGTCCTAGTGTTTCATGTATTCATCATGAATGCTAAATGTGATACAATATCTTTTTATATTATTCTTGTGTTATGTGACTGATTTTATAATATTGTATATATTTCTGTTCTTCTTTCTTAATTGTTAGTACGGTTTTGCTTAATTGTTCCCTGTGATGACTGGGAAGACAGACCCAGTTCTGTATGCTGGGCTTGAAATGGCCAGTCACCAGAGTTCTGACTGGGATATTTAAAACTGATTGTGACCTTTTGGAACATCTGGGCAAATACATAAACAAATCCGAACCTTCCCAATGACGTTTTATCTTCTGTTGTTTGAATTTCTGAGCTTTTTCTCTTTCAATTGATTTGTTTGATTGGTTTGTTAAAAATAAAAATTTCAACACTACATATGTTGGAATATTTGTACGAGTGATGCTTTGAAGAAAACATTTTAATCTTCAAAAGTTAATGATGAAGTACATTTTCCTTCAGTTGAAAGCTGAAATATGAATATTTTTGTAACACTCAAATTTACTGAAACATAAAAAAATAAGTTACATAATACTATAAAACAATAATGTAAGAACAATATACAGGCAGTATACAGGTGTTAAAAAATATAAAACAGTATATTTAAAGAAAACAATTTGATAAAGTTCAAATTTGGTATGAAAATCTGCATGCATACATATATATATATATATATACACACACACACACACATATAAAGATATATATATCAAGACACACACATACACACATGGAGTGTTAATATCCTGGTAACCTATAAGTATATTATGTAGATTTTAATTAAGAATAATAGTGTAGACCAATTATCCAGACTTCATGGGGCCTGAGGCATTCTGGAGTTCTGGATTTTCTCGTTTTCTTGTACCAAGGCATCTGAATACATATATAATTAGACATAAACATTTTAAAAGTAAAAACATAAAGAAACTTGGTGATACACAACTGTGGCGACTCGACGCGTAAACAGTGTGGCGAGTGAATGAACACCACACGGCTTGAAAGAGTAGTTCCAGTCTGGTGAGGACAACACCCATGCATGTGAACTATGAAAATAGTGTCGAGGAAAAACATGGTTTTCTGATCTTTCCGGATTTCAGGATGCCGGATAATTGGTCCGGTACCTGCATTTAGCAATGGAAAGTTAGAAAGCAATTAATTTGTATGATGTTAGGTTCTTTGGTAACCCTCCAAAAAACCACTTAAAAATAAAATATCAAAAGTGGTTTTACACACATACACAGAGTAAAAATTTGATAATTTGAACTGGAAGGGGTCAGCCTAGTACTGGTTTCAGGGTGTTCAAGTGTAGAACATTCAAATATTTGCTGCAATGTGATGGATGCATGTTAATTACTGAAATATATGTGCACTTGCAGATTTGGTAAAAGAAAAACCATAACAAATAGAAGACAACACAAATGAATTTGACATAAACACACAGGTGCACACATGTATGTAAATGTATTTATTGATATGTAAGACAGCAAAAACAGACAATATACATATGTACATGCATTACTAATATGATGTTATACTGAAACAAAGAATGAGAAATAAATTCATGCATTTTGTGATTTCCAGACTTGGTGGAAACTAATCAGTCTGTACTGAAGTTTTAATAGCACTAGACATAAAAATGTGTAGTACGAATGTTTATAAAATCACACACACATAGAGAGAAGACTATTCTAAATCACAAACATGCTTAGTTATTAATTCATGAATTTATAAATGTGCCAGTTAACAAACATTAAAAATCACTGCTGTAACTCAGTTCAGAAATTATCAAAAAGAGTTACTAACAACAGACTGTTTGGTTTCTTAGAGAAATCATCTTTCGTTATAGTGTCTGTTATTCCACGTAAACATGGTAACATTTTGTGTCTGTTATTCCACGTAAACATGGTAACATTTTGTGTCTGTTATTCCACGTAAACATGGTAACATTTTGTGTCTGTTATTCCACGTAAACATAACATTTTGTGTCTGTTATTCCACGTAAACATGGTAACATTTTGTGTCTGTTATTCCACGTAAACATAACATTTTGTGTCTGTTATTCCACGTAAACATGATAACATTTTGTGTCTGTTATTCCACGTAAACATGATAACATTTGGTGAGTTTACAAAGGCTAATTATTGTTGAATCAGTTGTCTGGGATTGTAAACAACTTTGACTTTTCATTATTGAGAAACCATCATGTTTTTTCTACTTTTTTTCTTTTTTCTTTTTATAATAATAATTTTTAAAAAAGTTTTAAATAAATAATGTGCATAACATAATTAATATAAAAAAGATGTTTTTGAATACTGAAATATTTAGATATAGGATTTCCTTTATTAATATTTTTTATTATTATTATTATTTTTTTTTTTTTTTTGATAATCCTATTTAGTATTCAGTTATTTTCAGAGATAAAGATCAACAGGCAGATTAAATCAAAATGGCGGCAGATATTTTTAAAGAATGTATTTTGTATAATTACAAAGCAGAGGTCTGCTGTAATAGACTTCGAACTTCAACTGCTGTTTCAATATACAGTCCAACTTTGATAACTTGAAATGAAGAAAACAAACAACAACAAACAAGCATTAAATTAATAAATACATTCTTGAAATAGTTCAACAGTTAAATAATTTGATTTCTCACAGTTATCAACAACAATCAAGACAAACCACATTTTATCACTATATCCTTTATTATTTTCCTATGATATAATTGATTACTTTCTGTTCTCATTATGTTCACAAATTTATTGAAATATCATTTCTCTCACTTATTCTGTTTCATAATCACCATCATCATCATGATCATCATTATCTGTCCATGGTTATCTAAAACCACACCAGGATAACTAAGATTTAAGACTCCAGTTCTAGTTATCAGTGTCTGGCTGTATTTATAAAGTAACACTATAGTGTCTAATTTTGAAAATCTTAACATTACTAAATATCAGTCACTGAGTTTTATGTTGTGAAATTACAGAGCAGATTCTGTGTGTGTGTGTGTGTGTGTGTGTGTGTGTGTGTGTGTGTGTGTGTGAAATACTAAACTAAATTGAAAACTGTCAGAAACATCACCAGAAAGAAGGCAAATAAATAAACCATTTTACAATGGACTCAGTACATTACGCTACATGCTATATCACTAATTTCAGTGGTAACTATTTCATTAAGGACCACCAATCTATCATAGAGAAACTTGCTGTGGACACTTCATAGGCTACTCTTTTCCACTTAACAGCAAGGAATATTTTAAATATCACACATTGCCAATGTCTCTGTTATAATCTGGAGGAAACAAGAAATGTCCATTAGGTTCACACCAATTAAAAATTTGCACTAAATGTGATGTCACTGAATTAATGCTAAATGGTAGTTTACTCCACAAAATATAAATAAATAAATATACATCAAAATTTTAAGAAAATATATATATAAAAAAAAGGGAGGGGAAGGAAAAAGATTAAGAGATAGAATAAATATTTTAAAATTATATTTGTAATGTATTTGTTTTCTCTGCCAGTAGTAGAGTCAACATCTCTGTGTTTGGATAGCTATAATTAATATTATCAGTAACATTATAATCTTACTTCCTTTCAATATTCATTTTTCATAATATAGTTTTTTGACATATGCAAATTAGAGAATCAATTGTTACATCTAAAACATTATGCAGTTTAATTTACTTTAAAAAAATAATAAAATAAAATAAAAGTAAGGAAAAAAAAAAAAGATGAAAGAAAATTTAAAACAGCTTTATTTGTTCCAAAGCTAGTAATTATGATTATTTCGCAGATTATTTCCAAAATTAAAATGATTAACAAATACTGACAATAAATGTTTCTGGTTTTCAGCATTACGAGGCTTTTAGTTCAATAAGTTATATAGAAACAGGGTGTAAATTCTGAAAACAAAATGTTACTTATCTATTCTAAATGTTTCAGGAATAATAATAGCTGATTATTAATAATGAATTTTGATTATTTTGTTTTCAGAATGTTTTATCTTTGTACACCAATTGTTTAATTTTTTTAATAGAATTTTATCTAAATCACTCAAACAAACACAAAAAATAAAAAATAAAATTGTTGTTGTAGGTTAAGGTGGTGAAATTTTAAATATAAAATTATCTGCAAGTGATAATGTTTATTTTCTTTGTCCTGAAATCATTGCAGTATCCAATAAATTTAAAACAAAAGAAAAAGTTCAGTACAAGGATTGTCCCATTATGCAGTACAAGTGCATGAAATAACATTAATCTAACACATTAAGCTAACACATGAAATAACATTAATAATGTTTTGTAAAACATATAATATAGGGCTTCAACGAAAGATGAAAATTATTTTAACGGTTCCACAAAGATAAAAATGTTGAGAACTCTAATCTAACACATCTTCTTCATATTCAGAAGTAATCTTTATACTGTTTATTTATTTCTTGGTCTTACTAGTCAACATCTGTTATTTTGTTTCGAACAGAAATCAGTTAACATAACAGAGTAATATTTAAATTAAAATTCAGTGTTTTTAAAACATTCATTTAGCACAATAAATAAATTAATGAAAGGTTTTTATATTTCAGTTTAATTTTTTTTAATTTTTTAATTTAACTTTTTACTTTATTGTTTTGTGTGATTAGATTCAGGTGTAAAAAGTGAAATAATATAATAAAATTGTTATCACTAACAGTAAGCATTATGACACCAGTATGTTTGTAGTTTGTTGTGTTCTGATGACAAAATCTTTGTTCTGTGTAGTTTAAAGATATAATCTTTGATTACCAGTATTGTTAATTAAAATTGAATGATTAACATAAAATACATGATAAAAATTGTGTGTGTGTGTGTGTGTGTAAGTATATGTTAAATAAATAATAAAAACATCAAATTAAACCAAAAATAATTTGGAAGTATGCAGTATTGTCTATGTGTTTTCTACACGTTGCAGTGAATATATTTGTTAAATTGAAAAATAAATTATAATCTTAGGTAGTGCACTAGATCAAGCAACGATGTTAACTGTTAACTTGTTTACATGAAATTACTCCTGTTTAACAAACTATTTGTCATTACAGTTCTACATAAAAGTAATCAAAGCGTTTTTAAAACTTGATTATGGAAGGACACAAACATGATGCAGGTTTTATTAACACTTGGTAAGTGTCCTTAGCATCCTGTAACATTGAAATAGCACTGAAATAAAGCTAAGATATATTTTTTTAAATTAAATATATAACATATCATTTATTATTTTTATTTTTAATTATAAGAAAATCATGGTAACATTAGAAAAGTTATGAGGGTGAATTTTGTTGTATTATTTTTTTTAAAACCTTTTTTTGCATTCTCTGGATCCACATTTATTTCTAACTCAGTTCAGTTATTATTATTTTACAAACACTGAATGCTTTTTTATTGTGGTCTCACACTGGAGTTCATCCTGTTCACTTATAGCACTGAAATCCATTCAAACAAGATTTTTTTATTCTCCGGTTTCTTGTTGCAAGTTACAGACAGATCTTTTTTCTAGTTTCTCTGTGTCTTTGGGCATCTTTCTCTGATACAACCTTTCTTTCCGATTTCCTGATTTATAGTTTTTTCTTATTAACACCAGTAAGACAGTTATTAACTGTATTACCTGTCAAATGTAATTAATGTAAACTGACAGTAAATTAAAAACACCCTCAAATCTTAGCAAGTACAAAATCTAGAAAACTCCCTTTTATGTTTATGTCAAATAAATCACAAATCACACCTGCACCTTTAATTGCTCTTGGTGCAGTAATTATAAACATTTTCTGTCACTAATTAGTACCTGCAGCACCTCTGTGGAGTTCTTTCTAAGCTGAATTGTTTTTTTGCAGATGTTTATGATTAACCATCAAATGTTTATTAGTCGTTCTTAGTAACACACACACACACACACACATACTTAAAACTGTGATGAAAGTGATTGTTATTTTAAGTAATTTAAGTGTCTAGTAAATATTATTTAAAATAATTACATAAAACAGCATAATCTGTCACATTGTGTCTGATGTAGATTTGGGCATATATTTAGTATATTTTTCTTAAATATTTAGTTGATCAGAAATGATCTAAAAGTAGACTAACTGTAGTACAGGTTCAGTTTCTGAAACAATCCAAATTGATACACTAGACATCAGTCCCATTACTCAGAGTTATTTTGTGGAAATGCTGCTACGATTTTGCACCAGTTTTGCAAAGTGTTATTGCTGTGCCGTACACATCTGCATCTTGTGCATTATTTTTGGACATTTTTGTAAACATTATTATGCTGTCTTGTAGTAAAAACATATCTCCCTCACCCCTCCGTCATCCCTCCCTCAGGATCTCCTCTTAGTGCCATTGTGAGGAAAATGAAGAATAATGTGTACAAGAAGGGAAAAAAACAAGACTTTTGATGAGGTTAGTTTCAGGAACATCAGTATACTTACATGTGCATTATTTAGTTTGTCCATAAACTTTTAATTTTACATAATTGCGTAAATTCATGTTAGCTTGCACAGCATTAGTTTGAAAAAAAAAAAAAAAACCTACATAATTTTTTTTTGTGTGCCTCTACTTTCAAGTAAATGTTTTCCTTGGTGACCTAACTTTCCTGAATAAATCCAAGGTATCCAATAAGCCTGAAAAAAATCTAACATTTGAAGCCACTGAGTGAGTGTGTGTATGTGTGTCCATGCATGTGTACAATATATACATATATAAATATATACATACATACATAAACACACACACACACACACACATATATATTGGACTCTGTCAAACTCTCATCTGACTGATTCAGATTTCTATGTACACTGAAACAATTTCAAAATACTGTCCAGTTATCATTAATCTATTACAAACAAAACTAATGTAGATGCTGTTTATTCAGATTCCAGAACAAACAAGTAATTAGCTTTGTCTGCCTGTTACACAAATATAGTCACTTCATAAACAATAACAGCAGTTCACACACAATTAGGTTTCTGTGTAAGATGAAACATTTGCACTTCTTTGAAAGCTTAATAAACAATAATCCCATATTTCTTGTAATTACTAGATGAATGTTATTGTTATTAGTGTGTATTGATAGCTAAGTGAATTCACACATTTAGATTTAGTGTCAAAAATGTTTGTTTTTCTGAATTCGTAATGGCTGAAAAAAAAAAAAAAAGGAAAAAAAGGAATGTACCAAACTTTCAATGAAAGTAACTGACAGCATAAACTGGAATATTCAGCACTGTAATTCAAGATAGGATGCCTGACTGTACCTGCATTCTAAAACAAAGTGGCAATAACCAGCAGTTGTAAGAAACCAGTATTTGGGATTTCAGAAAACAGTTGGCAAATTTAAAACAGAATTTCAAGAGAAAAAGCTCTTCAGTTAAAAGCAGCCTGGAGTAGCTGACTTGAAAACATCTTATGACTGACCGACTTGAAAACATCTTATGACTGGCTGACTTGAAAACATCTTATGACTGGCTGACTTGAAAACATCTTATGACTGGACCGACTTGAAAACATCTTATGACTGGCCGACTTGAAAACATCTTATGACTGGCCGACTTGAAAACATCTTATGACTGACCGACTTGAAAACATCTTATGACTGGCCGACTTGAAAACATCTTATGACTGGCTGACTTGAAAACATCTTATGACTGACTGACTTGAAAACATCTTATGACTGACCGACTTCAAAACATCTTATGACTGACTGACTTCAAAACATCTTATGACTGACCGACTTGAAAATATCTTATGACTGATGACTTCAAAACATCTTATGACTGGCTGACTTCAAAACATCTTATGACTGACCGACTTGAAAACATCTTATGACTGGCTGACTTCAAAACATCTTATGACTGGCTGACTTCATGGAAACTCAGTTTGACACCAATCATTTCAGAGTTAGTATGAGAGTGCAGGCATCAGACATGATATTATAACTGAATACAATTCTAGCTGCTGAACTAAAGTGAATCTCTTTTTAAGAAAGTACACACATACCCATCCAGAGAGAGAGAGAGAAGGATAGTATATTATCAAGGAGTCATATTTGAAATGAGTTGGCTGAAACGGTTCCTATCTTTTATAATTTGTGTTAAGTCGGTGTGAATATATTATTACTACTACTACTACTACTACTGTTATAATTATTATATTTATTATTGTTATTTATTTATTTTTTTCAAATCTTATATTTTTTTCCCTCTGTTTTGAAAATATATTTTCTTTTAATGACAAGCCACTTTGCCACATATAAGATCACACAACATCTAAAATAATGATGAGAAAAATAACACATATCTAAACCAGAAATGATCAATAGGAAAACTGTATAACTAGAAATAAAATTAAAAAGGAAAAAAGAAAGATCTTGATTTTTTTTCATTCATTGTGGGGAAAATGTACACCATGAATAGTCACTGCTTTTATCACTTGTACCATTATCTGAAGTGAATATTGGCGTCTTGCCACTGATATATATACATATTTACTGTTCTGAGTGAAGAATTCACAACAGTTTGATAAGCAGGCTAGTTGCCAACTGGTCTTCCTTTCACAGACTTCCAAGCTTTATGTCCTTGTCAATGTTTGCCTTTACACCAAATAATGACATTTTTGTTAAAGCTGTATTTGATTTCAAATCTTCTTGGTCGATTTAAAGGTGAAATTAAATTAGGGTGGTAAAAGCAGTTCACCTAAAAATACATAAATAAGACATTTTATGTCTTTATTTTTATTTATTTTTTTCAAAGGATTTAATGTGAAGGGTTACATTTTCACAAGGGAATTTGTAGGCTAGGATAAGTTTACTGTAATTATAGCTTGTTGTTTTTTGATATGTTGAATATTGGCTTGACGTTTGTGTCATTGTTATTTTGTGCATGTTAGTACAATTCCTTCCTTTTTTCATTTTTTAATTAGACAGGATTTCTACACCTAGTCTGTGTCAGTGTTCATTTATTAGTAGAGTCAGGGAGTAAAATTAACTCTTCTAATCTTTTTGTACTTTTTGAAATAGACTAGAATCTGACAGTAAGAAATTTTTCTAATCATGATAGTTTTAATTTTTATTCTCATTAGTTTCCATTACCAAATACTCTTACAGAGGTAACATCTGTATAGCATTATGTTACACGTCTGTATAGCAATTTGTTACATGTCTGTATAGCATTATGTTACATGTCTGAATAGCATTTATCTGTATAGCATTATGTTACACGTCTGTATAGCATTTGTTACATGTCAGTATTATGCATTCTATAGCATTCTGTTACACGTCTGTATAGCATTATGTTACACATCTGATAGCATTCTGTTACATGTCTGTATAGCATTATGTTACATGGCTGTATAGCATTCTGTTACACATCTGTATAGAAATTATGTTACATGTCTGAATAGCATTATGTTACACATCTGTATAGCATTATGTTACATGGCTGTATAGCATTCTGTTACACATCTGTATAGCATTCTGTTACATGTCTGAATAGCATTCTGTTACACATCTGTATAGCATTATGTTACATGGCTGTATAGCATTCTGTTACATGTCTGTATAGCATTATGTTACATGTCTGTAGCATTGTTACACATCTGTAGCATTATGTTACATGTCTGCATAGCATGTTACACGTCTGTATAGCATTATGTTACACATCTGAATAGCATTATGTTACATGGCTGTGTTCTGAAGATAAAGATTTGGTTAACTGCTTGTGTTCATGTCATTCCAGATTTTAAAACATATTTCTTCTTTCATGAGTTCTTGAAAAAAACCTCTTTCTTAATTTCTCTTTATTATTACATTTCTTATTTCTTTTTTTTTTTTTTTTTTTTTTTTTCATTTATTATGAACCCACATTCCAAACAATTCTCAAGGTTGACACCAAATACTTTGAAATGTGGACTAGTGAAAAAAGAACAATGAATTATAAAAATAAGTAAGTTCATAATGAAATTTAAATACATTAGAATAAATAATATTCTTACAACAGTGCAAGGGCAGATTCCCCAAACTTTGTTTTATACAGAACAAATTTCAGAACTTGAAACAGACTCTGCTTCATTAGGGCTAGGGAAGCAAAATGGGTGTGGCGTGTTGCATAATATTGCATCCTGGGATAGATCACATTCTTTGACCATGAAGATGATGGACATGAGATTGTTAATAATTAAAATCAAAGGTTTCGCTACGTACTGTAAAAGATGTCCACCCCCACCCCCATTTATTTAGTGAATTTCATTTTGTATAATAAATTAAACAGAGGCTTTGATTTTATTTAATAGCAGTAAAATAAACTTGTTAATAGTTAATGCATTTGATTCAATTATTTATAGAAGTATTTTTGACAAACAAGTAATTTGAACATTGTTCAAAGTGTGAATATTTTCTGTATCATCCCTTCACCAATTATGCCGATTCCCGATATTTCTTTTATAACATGTATTTGGCTGGGTGGCACGTTTTTATTTTTATCTGATAATTCCATTGAAAACTTGCCACAAATGAGAACAATCACTATTCATTTATAATGGGTGTACTTTCAGGTAATAGCCTATCTATAAAAACATGTTGGCTATTTGTGTGTGTTGTGTAAGCATTTATAATTTGATAATTACTCTCAATTGACAGTTTGCTATTTTTATACTTTTTTTACTTTTAAAAATGAATAAAGAAAACTGCCTATACTGTTTGAGTGTTTATGTTCAAGTTATCAGTAAAAGGAGTTTGCATTTAAAAAAAAGAAATTATTTATATATAGAATAATCCAGCATACCTCTTAAGAGAAGTATGAAGTGTTTTTCTTAATGACACACTCTGCTTGTATGAAACACACACATACATATTGATATTAACCATAGAAAAATAAAAATAATAGCAAAGGACTATTTTATTTATTCGTACCTTCTCAAACACAGGACAGCACATTCCTGATATTTTGATAACTCAAACATGGCTGAAACAAGAAATAACTGTTGTGGCACTGAATAATAATAATGATAATTATAATGACAATGATGATGATGTTGATGATAATGATGGTCATGATAATAATGGATAATGATAATAATAATTCTGGTAATGGTAGTGGTGATAATGATAAAAGGTATAAAGAAGAAAAAGAAATCTGCAAGAACACATTAATAGAGAAGAATTTGTAATAGAATTTATTACTTAAAAAAGAATTAAAACTAGCAAGAGTTTGTAATAGAATTTATTACTTCGAACTGAATTAAAACTAGCAAGAGTTTGTAATAGAATTTATTACTTCGAAAAGAATTAAAACTAGCAAGAGTTTGTAATAGAATTTATTACTTCGAACTGAATTAAAACTAGCAAGAGTTTGTAATAGAATTTATTACTTCGAAAAGAATTAAAACTAGCAAGAGTTTATAATAGAATTTATTACTTCGAAAAGAATTAAAACTAGCAAGAGTTGTTTGGTGTTTCAGACTATTTATAAGTACTGATAACAAAAATATTTTATTTTATTTTAATATTACTATTATTTGTTCTTTTGATAATTCAAATTAAAAAGAATAATTTAATAGATTCACTGAAGCTGAACAGCTAAAGCTTGAATCAGGTTTATGATAATTATACAACATATACATTCAAGTGTGTGAGTGTGCATGTGAATGTGTGTGTTTAAATCAGGGTTTGCGTTTCAGTTTATAATAATATAGCACATACACACATACGTATACATATAGTATTTTATGGACTTGGATATATATATTACTTATGTATGTTTAAGTCAGAGAAGGTGTATGTGTGCCTGTACAGACATGCTTCTACTACTTTTGTGTGCATGTTGAGTTCTGTGACAGTAGTGTTGTGCAGATCTACTCTGTGAACAGTTCAAGTGTGGAAAAGCAATTTACATAGTAACATGGATAAATTTAATACCCACTGATAGTTAATAATGTGAGTATTGCATGTTTAGAAAATATTGAAATAGTGTGTGTGTGTGTGTGTGTGTGTGTGCTTTCTTTTTAATGACTGGTAGTAATATAGTGTTTTTATATATTCAGTCTGTGTGTGCATATGTGTATGGGTTTCTTTCTGTTCTCTTTTTTTTGTTTTGTTTTTAACCTAATTTTGGCAGTAAATTTATTTATGTTCTGTTTTTAAATATGTGTATTTTACTGTTAATTTCTTTTCACAATGTATTGTAGATACTTAGAAATATAAGTTGTTTTCTTTTACTTTCAAAACAGCACTGAAAATGAATGTTTGGTGTTCTCTGAAACATCACAAAAAATATATTAAAGAAAATGTTTTTCTTGAGAGCAGTATCATACTAAGTCAGTCATTTAACAGTACTGTTTTGATAATTTCCTTTTAGATAGAATTGTTTTATTAAAATTATTTTGTTAATTTTTTTTTATATATAAGTTTATTGAGTACTGCTATTCAGTTGTCAGAAACAAATGAAGAATTACTCACTCAGTTATTAAATTATTTATAGAAAACAAAACTGTTAAAAATATGTAATACTGGAATACATTGTGTCTCTGTTTCTCTGTGTGTTGGTTTATAATTCTTTTCTTTTTTTCTTTCTTTCTACAATAACAGGAACAAAATGAATTTGACATTGAGCAGTACATACATACATACATACATACATACATACATACATACATACATACATACATACATACATACATGCATGCACATGCACGCGCACACACACACACACACACTGTTTTCAGAATAACTTGTACTTATATTCCTAAGCATCCAGACAATAAAACATGTATTTTTCTGAATAATATGTAGAAACAAAATCTTCAGTACTTTAAATCAGGTTTTTGATGATAATATAGCACATGTATTGTTTGTTGAGTAAATTTAGAAAAAATTCATTTTTGTGCAAAAATAATAAATTTAAATTTTTTTTTTTAATGTTGGTTTTTAGAAATGATATGTTGTTACAGTACTGATTAGTATAAACATTTGACACAGTAAATTTGCTTATACCAGTACTGCTATGGACAAATGAAATAAAAACTTTATCAAAGAACTGAGATTAATATTTAAACAATATCTACATGAATATTTTGTTTTACTGATAATACTGCTGTGTTGAAAATTTTATCACAGTATAGTTTATTTGTGTTTAGATAAAATAAGAAAGTTCTGATCAGATTAGAATACAGCATAGTATGTGTTTTACATTTACAATACAGTCTGTATAGGTGTGTTGTGTGTTTTTAAATTTACATTATAGTGTATGTGTGATTTATTTTTAAACTTACAATACAATGTGTGTTGATATATTTTTAAATTTAGAATACACTTGTGTAATATATTTTTGAATTTACTATACAGTGTGTGTGTGTGTGTGATGTGTTTTTAAATTTACAATACAGTGTGTTTGTATGTATATCATCAATATAGTGTTATAGAACTTCTTGTAATACTGATATTATTATCATATTTATACCTTTGTTAATAATGATATTTTTTGTAAATTTATACAGTTAATACTGACATTAGAAAATTACTTGTGTTAATAATCATATTTGTAGTAAATTTATGCTTTTGTTAATTCTTATACTAATACTGTTTTAATATTTTCTTAATAAGTAATATTATTAGCAAATTTGTACTCGTGTTAATAGTGTTAGTAAATTTGTATTTTTGTTAATATTGATATTATTAGGAAATGGATACTGATATTTTTAGTAAATTTATACTTTTGCTAATACTAATAGTAACTTTATAATGTTATCAGATTTGCACTGATATACTACTTCTGTTAATAATTATATGTTTAGTAAATTTAAATTTGTTAGTATTTATATTGGCAGATTTCATTAGTAGTGTAGTCTCACTGATGTTAATAGTAAAAATATTGTTAAATATAAGAAGTTCAGTAAAGTTATGGCTGACATTAGTACATATACTATCATTAATAATAATAAATCTTAAAATAGGAAATGCTTAAGTTGTATTAATACTGATATGATTAAATTAATTGCTAGTATTAATAATAGAACCCATCTTATGAAATTTTCTAGTTAGATTAATATTGATATTTGTGAATTAAAAATGGCTATCAGATATTTCTTCTTTATTTTTTTATTATTACTCTCTGTCTCTCTCTCTCTCTGTTTCACTGATGTAGGTATCTGTGAAATGGCTATAACCATTCATATTCATAGGAACATGTGATTTCAAGTAATTTTATAAAAATATATTAATCTTTCAGTGTTTTTTCTATATCATAAAATATACATTGGGAACAATAAAATCATCATAATTTTTTGCTGTAATCCCTAATAGAAAAATGAAAACAGAACTTTCTACATAGTAAAATGTGCAGTGAATGTTTATGTGGATAGTTGACATTATATCTGTAACCTAGAAAAATAATTGCCTGAAATGCTTAAAGTTAAAATTACGGTAGAAAAATATTTATTAAGAGTATTGGTATTAATTTATGTTGAAATATTCAGTAATAATGATATTGGCATATTTATATATTTTCTTTTGGCATTATTACTATATTTCTACATTTGTTAATACTGATGTAGGTATAAATGTTACTCAAGTTAACTCAAGTTACAAATAAGTGTATCACTATGAACTCATTCTTGTAGTGTTTACCTCTCTGCTGGGTTTGTTAATACTGATGTAGGTACAAATGTTACTCATGTTACTCAAGTTAACTCAAGTTACAAATAAGTGTATCACTATGAACTCATTCTTGTAGTGTTTACCTCTCTGCTGTAGATAATACTAAATGTAGATAATCCCATTCTTATATATTAATTCCCTCTGCACACAACAAAACTATTTGTGATATTTCCATATCTGCTATACTCAAATGACATGCTTGCCACATACACCATATATACATATATATAATTGTTTCATGTTTATATTCAAGTTTGTTTCTTTATTACTGCTATAAACTAATTAATTTTGGAATATGGGGTAAGAATAGAATAATAATAATAATAACAATAACAATAACAATAAAAAAAATTCAAAACTAACATAGCTAAAAATGATGAAAATGATTGCATAATAATCAGATTATTCATCTTGATATTATAAATAAATTCGTTGCCTGAATGTAATTTTTGTTTTATCCATTGCTACCTTTCTGTAGAAGAATGTAAAAAATTTCAATAAAACATCTTCAATAAAAAAAAAAACATTGTGGGTCTTCATTTAACTATTTCCATAGGTGCTTCATAGAAGACTCAAAAAGAAATTGGTCTGAAGATAAATCTTTGATTTAAGATTATAAATTTATAATAAACTTATCTGTCTGTATCAGTATCTCTCTCTCTCTCTCTCTCTCTCTCTCTCTCTGTAGGTGTGGAGAGAGAGAGAAAGAAAACAGGATGTGATATATTTTAAACAAAACAAAGTAATTTACACTGCATGTAATGGTAAAGGGTATCTGTACTGGTATTAGAATATTCAGCTGGAATATTACTACTTATAATGTTACTACTACTTAAATTAAGCAATTTGTTGTTTTGATTATTCTGTCCACTTGACTACTTATATTATACTGAAACAAAATAATAATAATAATCAATGTCAGTGTTATTACTGATAGTATAAATATTTTTAAAGATATTAATCAATTTAATAATTATGCTAATATTTATATAAGAGCTTATTCATAATTATTAAAGTCACATATAAGAAAATTTACTTTTTATTGTATAAATTATATTAGTAATTAAATAATTATGAACAAAAATATAAATATGCTAATAATAACATTTTGTTACACTATTCACCTACTACAGATAAGATTAGTACCTTTACTACTTGTCTAAATTTTGATGTTACTTGCTGTGTTATTATTGATACTAATGATTGATATAACTTTGTTTCTTCAGAACACACCTGTACTTGGGTGTGGGATCCTATTGGCAAGTCAAGGAAACAGGTGAGTGCAAATTTGCAAGGATTTCTATATACCTGTTTAAAATGATTTAATTAGCAATTTTGTTTTCATAGCATCCAAAAATAATAATAATAACAATTATTAGTAATAGAGTCGTTGTTTATTTATAAAGAATTATTTTCCACGAGCTTTGAAATATATTTTCAAGGCATAGTTGGGTAAAGCCAAATCTTTGTATATCTGTCTATAACATTATCGTGGATTACTGACTACTTTTCATACTTTGGTCTTGGAATTTTTGTATTTGTAAGCAGCCAGTTTATGAGGTCAGTACACATAAAATAATCCTTCTTAAGTGTGTAATTAAAACTGTTACAAGTAAATAAAGTGTGTTTGGAGACATTCCATTTGTGTGAGTGGATCTTAAGAATATATTTTGTACAGTGTGAATTATGTGTAAGTTATTTTGTTGTTGTTGTTGTTGTTGTTCTTAATTATTGTTATTGTGGCTGTTGTTCCTGTAATATCCTATATATAAATATATTTATATTTTGATGATGCTAAATATTTACAAATGATATTTTATTTTTCTCTTTTTTGTTTTCAGTTTAAGAATGTACTATTATTATTATTATTATTATTATTATTATTATTAAAAATATACTACTGCTGTTGATGCTGCTGCTACTACCTACTACCATTACTACCATCACCACTACTTCTATTGTTACTATGAGTATAGTAGTAGAATTAGTAGTAATGGTATAGTTTATTTACTAGACTGCTTATCTGACACAGGTAATTCAGACTTCTGAATTTTCCACATTGTTTGACTAAGATTTTATACATTGTAGTGTGTGTGTGTGTGTGTGTGTGTACAGATGTGTGTGTGTGTGTTTTGACTTGTAAAAACTCACAAAGTAACTTTTAAGTCCTTTTAAATATAAGACTTTTACACATATTTTTGACTTGTAAAATTTGCCACTGGGTCTGAGCAGCATGAGGCTGACAATTTAAGATATTAAAAAGTTTATTTCTTTTGTCCTACAATTTTAAAATACAAAATATTAAATGAAGTTTAAATGTTTTAAATGAATTTTATTTCTCAAAAACTCTTGAATATATTTGTTTTTTGATGTCATACACTGTAAAAAATGTACATCAAAACTTTAAGTATTTGTTAAATACTGACAAGATATGACACACACACATATTCACTGTAAATACTGACAAGATATGATGACTTGCTAACTTTAAGTATTCACTGTAAATACTGACAAGATATGATGACTTGCTAACTTTAAGTATTCACTGTAAATACTGACAAGATATGATGACTTGCTAACTTTAAGTATTCATGGTCATCATATGTTAATATAAGCAATGGAAAGTAATAAACCAAATTATATTAATTTTATCAGATACTTCTAAAGCTGTTTTCTGAAAGCCATATAAATATCTGTATTAATGTTCTTGTTGTTGTTTTTGTTTCTTCTTGAAAATTTACTGATTGCTAATATCTTTATTCATATAAATGATCACAGAGTGACCAGCAGATTTTTTTTTTCTGTCCAGTATGTTGTCATAGTGATACATTCAGATTTAGTTTAGCACCCTTTTTGTTGTTTCTCTAACTGATTATATGAACATATATGTTGTTATGAATGTTTTTGTACTTTCAAATAGTTGCTGGTTTATGCCAAACTGAATTTAAACATATTTCAGTTATTTTGGTGATTTATGGTCTGTCAAAGTCATACAGGTGCATTGCAGTTATCTCAGAAATTTAACCTGAGTCAAAGTTATTTAAGTTCATTTCAATTTGTTTTTGTGTTGTTGTTTTTTTTGTTTATTTATTTTTTTTTTTAATTTTTAATTTACTTTTTAAATTATTTTTTGTTACTATTATTATTATTATTATTATTATGTTACTATTATTATTATTTTATTTTTATTTTGTTACTAATATTATTATTATTATTATTATTTAAGTTAATATAATACAGGATAGATAGGTTAAAAGGTGGAGTACAAAATCAACATTAATGTGAAATTTTTGATGTTTACACTTGTAAAGACGTCAGATAACTTTAATCCTTTTTTTTTTAGTTATGACTTCACACATACTCATTTCCAAAACAAAAGTTTAAAAAAATAATAATAATAAAAATTAAAAATAAAACATTGTTCAGTCAAACATATTAAATAGGCAGAACAGAATTAAAAAACAAATATAATCCTTAAATATCATTTTACTTTTCTTGAATCTATTATTAAAGTTCTGTTCATACTCTTTAGTTGTTTAGATTCGTTGGTGCATTGCTTAGAACCATTGTTACTTTATTTTGTTTTTTTAATTCTCGTTTTTTCTTTGTGCTGAAAGTCATTTGTACATAGTAATAAATCAAATGCAGCATGAAAAGTTATAAAATTTCTGTTATCTAAATACTCGTTTTTTTTTTTTTTTTTTTTTTTTGTTGAACATTTTTAACATGGATCACTCAAATAGAATGAAAAACAAATTTTCTGGAAAACTTGAGTCCATTTTATAAAAATAAGTAAATTTAATTTAATTCTGTAATTGTACAACCATAGAAAAGAAAGATTATATAAAAAAGAATATAATATTTGTTCTGTACATGATATTGGCGAAGAAAAAATATAATGGCAACACTCACTGAGTTAAAAAGAAGTTTATCCAAGAAAAGGAAAAATAATTTTGTGCATTGGAAAAGATTTTATTTATCTAACAGAAATTAGAAAAGTGAGAAAAACACTTGTACAGGTGTATTGCAAATATCTTAGCAGTTTAACCTATCTTATTGCAAACATCTTAGCAGTTTAACCTGTGTCAGTGCAAAACACTTGTACAGGTGTATTGCAAACATCTTAGTCGTTTAACCTGTGTCAGTGCAAAACACTCGTACAGGTGTATTGCAAACATCTTAGTCGTTTAACCTGTGTCAGTGTCCATTTCAATTATTTAAAAAAAAAAATTTATTATTATTTATTTATATATTTTATTGTTTTTATTTTATTGTTTAAAATACCATGAAAAACAAGAATAGAAGAAACAAAAATCTGCTTTTTGAAAAAAAAATACACATTCCTTATTATTGAATATTTTGTGGGTTTTTAATAATTATTATTAATTTATCATCATTATCAATACTATAATTATTATTATTTCAATTTTAATTTTTTTTTTTTTTTTTTTTTTATTCTGAGACCATGCTTTGAATAAAACATATCTTTTCTATAAGTAAAAATGTTTATTCTAGATATTTTATTTCACCTAAGTCCAAAAAGTTTTTATTTTATTATTATTATTTTATTTTTATTTTTTTTTTACTATTTTTTTTATTCTATTTTAGGAAACATAGTTCTCATAGGAAAGTTTTCATACAGATGCAAAAAAAAAAAAAAAAACAACAACTCTAAAACATGTTAAACTATAAAATCTGTTTACTGTATATGACAGGGGCTTTGCTTGTCAAAAAGGTTTTGCATTTGTAAATAATTCAGTGATACATGCACACATGATAAAAGTGTTTTTTGTTATGGAACTGCAGGGTGACAAGACTTCATTGTGGACAGATAAGTTAATCAGAGATTGTTTTATTTCCTGCATATCTAAATAATAAAAGAGCCTAGCAAGCATGGCTATAGGATTTTTTTCTAATTCATATGTCTTGTTGTTGTCATTATTAGAAGTAGTAGTTATAGTAGCAGTAGTAGTAGTTTTTAATAATTTTATTGCAAATACCTTTATCATTATTGCTGTTGTTCTTATTTATTTATTTATTTATAAATTTATTTTTATTATTATATTTTTATAATGATTTCAGTTTTTATTTTATTTTTATTTCACTATTATTATTATTTTATTTTTTAAACATACAATACATAATTATTATTTTTAATTTTTACAGGTTTATTTTTTTTGTCTTTGGAAGTGTTATTAGATCTGAATTCAAATTTGTTTTATTTTAATGCTACTTTGAAACTTTCTCATTATTAATTTGTTCCAAAGAAAGAAAATCAAATGCAGTGGCTTTGTATTTTCATAAAGTACTGTGTTAAACTACTGAGGTGTGATTATTAAATATAAATATTATTTAAAAAAAATAAAAAATAAAAATAAAAGGGATTATAATTTGAATACATTACCTTCATTTCTATTTTTATTTTATTTTTTTACAGCCTTTTCCAAAAACTGAGCACAGTGTTAAAAGCAAGTTGACTCAAAGTGTAAGAAGAAAGATCAGTCACTTAGGTTAGATTTTATTTATTTATTTATTTTATTTTATTATTATTTTTTAGTTTGTGTCCAGTATTTCCATCTTGTTCCTATCTCAGATTAGAATATTCACTAGTTTTACTGAAGTCTGGAATATTCTCATTAACAGCAAATAAACTACAATATAAATAATGTGATAGATGTTCTTAATATTTATTATTTCATTTATAAATAATAATAATAAAATTGAAATCAAAACAAGAAAACAAAATACATTTCTTGAGAAGAGATATTAATATTTTATTTTTAATATTTATTTAAATGAAATTAATCAATTTAGATTTCATAATAAATAAATCAATTAAATTTATTATATTTTATTAAAAATTTTATTATCTCAATTTCACTTAAAAAAAACCCTCAATAATGTGATAAGATCATTAGTCTGATTTATTTGTTTCAAATTTTATGTATTTGTGTATGTTCATTAGTCTGATTTATTTGTGTGTGTTCAAATTTTATGTATTTGTGTGTGTGTGTGTGTGTGTGTGTTTGTGTGTGTGTGTGTGTGTGTGTGTGTGTGTTTGTATGCTGAAGTGTTATGCCACTAATTTATTATCTGCAACAAAAGAATATATACAAAAATCTTGGATTTCTTTCTTTGAAACAAGTCCTGGAATATTTTCAACTGTAAAATAAATTCATAAAGCAAATTGAAATATTACTTTGACAGATGACAAGTATGTTGAAGAAGAAAGTGAGCCTGGTGAATGGATGATTCAAAAAAAGGCGATGGAAAGGAAAACAAGATCACGAAACTGTAATGGTTACGACAGACATGAAGCACTGTCGAGGTTCACTCGCACGGCAAGTCCGAAACAGGTCGACTTTCTTCCTAACTTCCAGCTGCGAGAGGTCAACAACGATGGTACATACACTGACAGCATCGCCAACCCCACTGCCACAGCATACAGCAAGTTCGGGCTGACGTCAAAAGACCTTGATGTTAATCGGATAAAAGGAATTCACGCTGGTGACAGTTCAGGAAACCGGGTTGACTATTCCAGCATGCAGAGAGTTCCCTCAGCTCTCACCTCATCTTCAGTGGGTGTGGCAGGTGGGTACAGCCAACACCTGTTTGAGGCAGCAGATGACAAGACTTTCAAACCCAGTACTGTGGGGGGTAGGAGGGAACATGATGGGATTCTCACAAACGGAAAATGTAAAACTCGGCTTCTGAAGAAAAACTTGACAGATCTGCCACAGGAAGACGGTAATAAAAAAAAATGAATTTATTTTCTTATTCAAGAATTTAACACCTAATACACCTAATTTACCTTTCCAAGCCACCATCTGCTTTTTTTTAACCTTAAATTTCAAACAATCAGCATATTCATTTATTCTCTAACACAGCTGGGAAATTAGTGGCAAATTGGTTTGCCAGTTCCAAGGTTTGGGGCTTGTTGTAATTCAGTCTAAGAAAATGTCTTATGTAACCAGCTCATTGTAATAACAAAGAGAATGTTATAAAGAGATTTGACTGTTGCCAGAAATAGATTTTTCATAATGCACCTGCATTTGTTGCTAACAAAAAGACCAAATATATTTTAAATATTGTCATTTTCTTTTTACTTTTTTTTTGTTATAAATATACTTCAGAGTGAACCAACCTTTCGTTGATATGCTATTTTTTTCACTTATTTCTTACTTACATTTTTATTTTTATTTTTATTTTTTTTTTTTTTCTTAATTTTTTAGTTTTATTTTTTTTTTTTTTTTTTTTTATTTTTATTTTTTTTAGTTTTTTTCTGTGTTTTTTGGTTTTGTTTTGTTGTTTGCTCATAATTTTCATTATCACCTCATCCTTATTGAACTTGTTGATTTATCTTGTTTATATTTAGATATGAAATTTAGCTATATTATTACGTAAGTGTGTGTGTGTGTGTGTGTGTTTTGGTGCATGTATGTGCATGTGTGTATTTGATTGAATGATATTGATGTGTTAATGTATCTAGTCATGCAAATGTTACTCGGTTCAAGTAGAAATACATGAATATATAAAAGCAATTAAAAATAAACACTATCACTGAAAAAAGCTCATTAATGTGCCTAATAGACTTATTGAAAAAGTTTAAAATGTGGTATGATTAATGATTTCTATAAAATATGATAATTTTAAATTTTTTTGTATGTGTTTGTGTATTTGCATAAATTACATCCTTGTTATCTCCCTTTCTTTTCTTTGAAATTTATTTGATTTGATTTTTCTTTTTTTAATATGTGAAAATGAAAAACAACTTGAAAACCTGTTATTCTGATTAATTCACCAATGTTTTGATTAATTTGTTTTTAATATTACAGTTATAATTACTTTTTCTTCCATATTTAATTTAGTAAATTGATTTGGTAGACATTGAAATAATTTTTATTTTTGTCGATTTGGAAAATTGTAATTTATACATTTCATATTTTTTCCCCCTTTTTTTTACTAATTTTGGATTTAACAAGATACTGAGGTAATTATTTAAATGTAAGTATAAGTTGCAGTGCTGGTGGTGTTATTTAATATGATAAATAATTTTGAGATAAACAACTATTATTTGGAAATATATAAAAATATTCTCTTTAACTTTGGCAGAAATCCTGGCTAAACTAAAAGAAAAAATACGACAACAGCGTTTGAATCATTCACTGTCAGGTGAGCATGTAAATCTAATCTTGATGTGTGCATCAAAGTAAAAATGTTTTATACTTACTTGTTATTGTGGTTTATTTGGTTTTGTGTGGGGGGTTTTTCTTGGTTTTTTTTTTAAACTTTTTTCTTTTCTTTTTCTTTTTCTTTTTCTTTTTTCCCCTTATTCTATTGCATTAATCTATCATTCTTATTCTGTTTTTCTATCTCACTGATTTTGGTTCATTTCCATCTGTTCTTTCTGTTCTTTCTGACTTTATTTGTTTTTTTCTATCTTACTGCTGTGTGTCTGGAACTTGACTGAGCTAAAGTCATATTTCCTCTGTGATTTAAACAGAGTCAAGTCGAGATGAGATGCTTGTCACTGCTGTGACAGCCAGTCGAGACAGCACCAGCGAATCCAGTCTCAACTGCCACAGCAACGTCGTCCATGTGACCAGCATCAAACAGCGCATTGAAGCCACAGAGAACTATCCCAAGTCAAGAAAAGTGGCTTCTGGACCTCCTGTCCCTCAGTACAAAGGTTAAAATATTTTCTCTCTCTTTCTCTCTCTCTCTCTCTCTCATTATATGAAAGTTTAGTCAAATACTAGTCCCTATTCTAATTAGCTAGTAAAGAACACAGAGGCATCACTTTTAATTCTGACAACAAATGTGTGGAACCGTAAACAGAATATCAAAGTGAAAAACTTGATCTTACCAAGCATCATCTTTCAGTGTGACCCTATTCAAGTACTCAGAGAAAAAAGAATATCTGTTTACTTTTCAATTAGCATTTTATTTATTTATCAGCTGTGAAATATGCGCGTTGATAAATCATTTTTCAGTTGTATTACATTTAATTTTAAAGTTTTTAATTTTGCTTTTCTCAAGGTTTTGCTGTAGTGGACAAGCGAATGTTCCCAGCGTATCACACTGTGAGCAGATCTGCTGCTAAAAAGTCTGCTAAGAAAACAGCCAGAGACAAAGACAAGAAATGTGAAGGTACGGTGATAAATAGTTACTAAGTTATAGTTTATCTAGCATTATAGAATAAGATCCAAGTTAGAAAGACAAGAAATGTGAAGGTACGGTGATAAATAGTTACTAAGTTATAGTTTATCTAGCATTATAGAATAAGATCCAAGTTAGAAAGACAAGAAATGTGAAGGTACGGTGATAAATAGTTACTAAGTTATAGTTTATCTAGCATTATAGAATAAGATCCAAGGTAGAAAGAGAGGCAATATGAATGTTGATGGTCTGACTTAGATAAACAATTACTAATTAATATTTAATTCAGGATTATAGAATTAAAGCCATCTGAGAAAAATGAGAAATATTAAAAGCAACATGTGGCATTGACAAATTGTCACTACTTCATAGATCAAACCCTTGTTACAAAGATAAAAAATACAAATATTGATCTCTGGCTTTGATAAATAGTTTCAAATTAATATTTATTTAGGATTATAGGATCAAATCCAAATTCAACTCTGTGAAAAACTAGTCTCTGTTCTCTTACTAATTCCTCCAATATCTAAAACAGAAACTTCACTTGATACACTTAATAAACTATCACATACAACTTGACAATCCATTTTTTAAATAATTCTCTTACTGTTTTTTTTTTTTAAGAAATGGAAGAGGTGGAAAAGGTGAAAAAGCCTAAACGTGTTGTTGCTGCAGAGAAGAAATCATCAAAGCAGGGAGCTAGAGGTACGTGTGATTACACACACTGATTACACACACTGATTACACACACTGATTACACACACTGATTACACACACTGTTTACACACACTGATTACACACACTGTTTACACACACTGATTACACACACTGATTACACACTGATACACACACACACACTGTTTACACACACTGATTTACACTACACAATTACAACACACCGATTGTTTACACACACACTGATTACACACACTGTTTACACACACTGATTACACACTGTTTACACACTGTTTACACACACTGATTACACACACTGATTACTGATTACACACACACTGATTACACACTGATTACACTGATTACACACATTTACACACACTGATTACACACTGTTTACACTGATTACACACACTGATTACACACACATTGTTTTACACACACACTGTTTACACATTACACACTGATTACACACACTGATTACACACACTGATTTACACACACTGATTACACACACTGTTTTACACACACTGATTTACACACACACTGATTTACACACACACTGTTACACACACACACACTGTTTACACTGATTACACACACACTGATTACACACACTGATTACACACACTGTTTACACACTGTTTACACACTGATTACACACTGATTACACACTGATTACACACACTGTTTACACACTGATTACACACACTGTTTACACACTGATTACACACACTGATTACACACACTGTTTACACACCGATTACACACACTGATTACACACTGATTACACACACTGATTGTTTACACACTTTACACACACTGATTACACACTGACACTGATTACACACACTGTGATTACACACACTGATTACACACACTGATTACACACACTGATTACACACTGATTACACACACTGATTACACACTGATTACATACACTGATTACACACACTGATTACACACTGATTACACACACTGATTACACACTGATTACACACACACACACTGTTTACACACACTGATTTTTACACACACACTGATTACACTGATTACACTGATTACACACACTGTTTACACTGTTTACACTGATTACACACACTGATTACACACACTGATTTACACACACTGATTACACACTGATTACACACACTGATTTACACTGATTTACACTGTTTACACACTGATTACACACTGATTACACACTGATTACACACACTGATTACACACACTGTTTACACACTGATTACACACACTGATTACACACTGATTACACACACTGATTACACACTGATTACACACTGATTACACACTGATTACACACTGATTACACACTGATTATACACTGATTACACACTGATTACACACACTGATTACACACACTGATTACACACACTGATTACACACACTGATTACACACTGATTACACACTGATTGATTACACACACTGATTGTTTACACACTGATTACACACTGATTACACACACTGATTACACACACTGATTACACACTGATTACACACACTGATTACACACACTGATTACACACACTGATTACACACTGATTATTACACACACTGACTGATTTACACTGATTTTTACATGATACACTGATTACACACACTGATTACACACACTGATTATACACACTGATTACACTGATTACACACTGATTATACACACTGATTTACACTGATTATACACTGATTACTGATTACACTGTTTACATTAACACTGATTACATACACTGATTACACACACAGATTATTACACACATTGATTACACACACTGATTACACACACACACTGTTTTACACACACACTGATTACACACACTGTTTTATACACTTTTTTACACACACTGTTTACACACTGTTTACACACACTGTTTACATACACTGATTACACACTGTTTACACACTGTTTACACACACTGTTTTTATACACACTGATTATACACTGTTTACACACACTGTTTACACACACTGATTACACACTGTTTTACACACTGTTTATACACACTGATTACACACTGTTTACAACTGTTTACACACATTGATTACACACACTGTTTACAACAGATACTTTCCTCCTAACCAGACACCAGATGTTCTTCACAATAAACTTAAATTTGTTCTTCAGTTTATCAAGAATTGTCAAGCATTTTCCAATTTTGCCATACAATAAGGAAATCAATTAGGATTTATCCTTTTATTTATTTATTTATTTATTTATTTATTTTTTATTTTTTTGTTTTATTTTTGTTAACTAAGTAAATAACAGATTGAATAAACAACACATTTGACATTTCTTGGTATTTACTGCAGTTTTTAATTTATCAAAGTTTTCCATTTCTGCCCTACAGTAAGGAAATAAACTATATTTCTCATTTGTTTGTTTTTGAGTAACAAAGTGAATTAACAAAGTGTGAACAGTTCGTGTTTTTGTTTTCCAGATATCATCACAACATCGTCTTGGAGGGTTGGACAAGAGCTGGTTCGTCAGAAACTTGGACCAGCAAAAACCAAATCTCGACGATCTGAAGCAATAAAGAAAGATTTAGATAAAGGTATAAGGATATTTTTATTTATTAATTTTCTATTTTCTCTGTTCACCAATTTTTTTAATATAAAGAAAGATTTAAACAAATATCGGTTTAATAGTTTAATTTATTTATTATTTTATATGGCTTTTTCTTAATCTTTTTAAAATTCTGAGAGCAAATAAAATGTAAATAACAATGATTTTTCAAAATTTTTCATTAAAAAACTAGCTGTGGAGGTGAATGTTTCACACATACAGAATGTTTGACACAATACAGAATGTTTGACACAATGCAGAATGTTTGACACATTGCAGAATGTTTGACACAATGCAGAATGTTTGACACAATACAGAATGTTTGACACAATACAGAATGTTTGACACATACAGAATGTTTCACACAATACAGAATGTTTCACACAATACGGAATGTTTTACACATTACAGAATGTTTCACACAGCACGGAATGTTTCACACAGCACGGAATGTTTGACACATTACAGAATGTTTGACATAATACAGAATGTTTGACACAATACAGAATGTTTGACACAATACAGAATGTTTCACACAGCACGGAATGTTTTACACATTACAGAATGTTTGACACAATACAGAATGTTTGACACAATACGGAATGTTTTACACAATACGGAATGTTTCACACAGCACGGAATGTTTTACACAATACAGAATGTTTCACACAGTACAGAATGTTTCACACAGTACAGAATGTTTCACACAGCACAGAATGTTTGACACAATACAGAATGTTTGACACAGTACAGAATGTTTGACACAATACATGTTTCACACAATACACTCGTTTGAAGCAAAAACAAAACAAATCAGTGAACTTTGACAGTTCATTATAGGAGTCTTTGAAGACTGTCTGCAATTATGTATTAGGTTAAAAAGACTTGCAGAAATATATATTTTTCAGTAATCAACATTTGAATGTTCAAAGGTTTTTGTTACTAGCTTATACTGAAATTCAGCTGGAACCAGATTTTCAGTTTCAGAAGATCAAAGAATTTACACAATCAAAGATTGAATTTTCAAATGGTTACTGTATATGTTGTCTGCCACAAACACAATATTTTCTTCATTTGCTGCTGAAATGTGATAAGAAATATTTTTATATATCGTTTCAAATATGTTTTTTCCAGTATTTCATTTCACAAGTTTTATAAAACAAATAATTTCTATTTTTGGTAAACCAGTAAATCTGATTTCTGTGTTTTCAGAAGAAAAAGAAAATGGAGAAGATGCTCAGACTGAGTCTGCTGGGTTCGGTTTTAGTCCTGGTGAAATAAAAAACATTTCTGAGGAGAGCAGAAAAGTATTACAAGACATGCAGTTACAAGAAGAAGAACAAGCAGATCATGAAAAGAGTATGATGTTTTAAAATTGTAAATTGTTTTTTTTTTTTTTTTTTTTCTTGGGGTTCCAGGTTGTTGTTTTTTTGTTTTGTTTTTGTTTTTTAGGGAGTTTTGTTTAGTTTTGTTTCACCAGTTTCACTGTTTTTATTTATATGTTTGTTTGTGTACTGATTATATATACTGTTTACTTTGTTTAGTTTCTCATCAAATGTGTCTTACGGTCTGATTGTTTTGTTCTTGTATTTACTTTCTGTTTGTAGTGTTTTATTTAGTTCCAAGTTTTATATATATTTTTTATCATAATTTTGAAAATACACTCACACTCACACTTATACATACACACAAGCTGTACAGAATGTACATGTTTGCCTACTTATATTTGTCAAAATTTATTTTATTTTAGGTTAGTTAAATGTTAAACAAAAACAGTTTTATCTTTTCTTGTGAAACAAATCGTATTGTTATTTTAAACTCAAAAACGAAGCTAAAGGAATTTTGTTGAATGCCCATTTACCTCGATACATTATTTTAAATAGACGTGAATTAAATGTGGTTGTAACATAATGATTAACATTTTATAATACTGTTTCCATTATATTTTTTTTAGAATCAGAAGAGTATAAGAAGCAGGAGAAGAAAAGACTTTCAGTAAAAAGAAAAGCTCCCAGACAGTCAGGTTTGTGTTTTGACTTTGTAGATTGAGAAAGATTCTTTTTTAAATAAACAGATTAAATGAAAATAGTTGGAGAGAAAGATTTTTTGATATTTTGTGTTTCTGTCAGATAGTTTTGCAATCTGTGTTTCTCTGTGTGTAAATGTCAGTGAGTGAGTGTCAATGTGTATGCATAAGTGAGTGTCAATGTGTATGCATAAGAGAGTGAGTGTCAGTGTGAATGTGTGAGTGTCAGTGTGTATGCATACGAGAGTGAGTGTCAGTATGTATGCATACGAGAGTGAGTGTCAATGTGTATGCATAAGTGAGTGTCAATGTGTATGCATAAGAGAGTGAGTGTCAGTGTGTATGCATACGAGAGTGAGTGTCAGTATGTGTAAGTGAGCGTCAATGTGAATGTGTGTGTGTAAGTGAGCGTCGGTGTGTGAGTGTCTGTGTGTGTGTCAGTATGTGTAAGTGAGCATCAGTGTGTGTGTCAGTATGTGTAAGTGAGCGTCAATGTGTGAGTGTAAGTGAGCGTCAGTGTGTGTGTGTCAGTATGTGTGAGCATCAGTGTGTGAGTGTGAGCATCAGTGTGTGTGTCAGTATGTGTAAGTGAGTGTAAGTGAGCGTCAGTGTGTGTGTGTCAGTATGTGTGAGCGTCAGTGTGTGAGTGTCAGTGTGTGTGTGTGTCAGTATGTGTAAGTGAGTGTCAGTATGTGTAAGTGAGCATCAGTGTGTGTGTGTCAGTATGTGTAAGTGAGCGTCAGTGTGTGAGTGTCAGTGTGTGTGTGTGTCAGTATGTGTAAGTGAGTGTCAGTGTATGAGTGAGTGAGTGTGTCTGTGTGTATGTGTGAGTGATAGATTTTAAAAGAAGATGAAAAAATTTTATATAAAAAATACTGAAAGGAAGCAATTAATTCTGTTACTGTTAATTTTGTTATTAATGTTTTTACTTTTTAGAAACGGAGAAACTTCAGCCGTGTCACAAACATCGCTCAGACAACAGCGATCAGATAAAGAAGTACATCGCCAAACAGAAAGCCGAGCGTCACCGTCGCCAGCGCGAGGCGAAACAGGCTCAGCAGATAGCAGATCAGAAACGCAGAGAGCAGCTTGACTTGCTCACAAAGCGATCTCGCACCGTCCCTCAGCGCCAGCTGCCCAAGAAGATGTCCAGACACAACACAGTGTCTGAGGAGCCCAGCAAGAAAAACATCAGCCAGGGATTAAAGGATGACCACGCAGTTCCATCAGTAAGTAAAAATAAACTGTTTTAGTTCTAAACGGTTTTAGAACCGAGGAGGCCTGTAAGGAAAAAAGATGGCCATATTGTTAAAACAGTAATAAGTAGATGTTTTACTGTTCAGACCTACACTGAAGGAACCAGTAAGACACGTAATTATCCATTTTCATTATTTGCACTCATTCATTTTGAGTACTGTACAGATTTGTGTGTTGGTATGAGATTAGCATGGGAAGTGTTTTAGTATGAGCAGACTGTACATGGGAAGTGTTTTAGTGTGAGCAGACTGTACATGGGATGTGTTTTAGTGTGAGCAGACTACATGGGAAGTGTTTTAGTGTGAGCAGACTGTACATGGGAAGTGTTTTAGTGTGAGCAGACTGTACATGGGAAGTGTTTTAGTATGAGCAAACTGTACATGGGAAGTGTTTTAGTGTGAGCAGACTGTACATGGGAAGTGTTTTAGTATGAGCAAACTGTACATGGGAAGTGTTTTAGTGTGAGCAGACTGTACATGGGAAGTGTTTTAGTATGAGCAAACTGTACATGGGAAGTGTTTTAGTATGAGCAGACTGTACATGTTTTAGTGTGAGCAGACTGTACATGGGAAGTGTTTTAGTATGAGCAAACTGTACATGGGAAGTGTTTTAGTGTGAGCAGACTGTACATGGGAAGTGTTTTAGTGTGAGCAGACTGTACATGAGAAGTGTTTTAGTATGAGTAGACTGTACATGTTTTAGTGTGAGCAGACTGTACATGGGAAGTGTTTTAGTGTGAGCAGACTGTACATGGGAAGTGTTTTAGTGTGAGCAGACTGTACATGAGAAGTGTTTTAGTGTGAGTAGACTGTACATGTTTTAGTGTGAGTAGACTGTACATGGGAAGTGTTTTAGTGTGAGCAGACTGTACATGGGAAGTGTTTTAGTGTGAGCAGACTGTACATGGGATGTGTTTTAGTGTGAGCAGACTACATGGGAAGTGTTTTAGTGTGAACAGACTGTACATGGGAAGTGTTTTAGTGTGAGCAGACTGTACATGTAGGTGAGACTGAGATGTAAAATAATGTGAGTGGTAAATGTTGCAGATTGGCAGCCAGTATCACAGGCTTGAAGAAGAAAGTTTTCAGCAGATGGATGTTGAAGATGAGAGTTCCACCCTGACAGGTGATACAGAGGACGACCTCACCCCAGTACCAACACCCAGGTAACACTGAATCTACAGTTAATCTACAGTTGTTACAGTTTAGTCAACATGGTGGTTAAAAATAGTTTAACAAACCAGTTAAAACAGATCATTCTATATAGTGAATTAAAAACAGTTTGGTGTCTAAAATACTTCATAATCAACACAGTAATCTACATGTGGTTAAAACAGTTTAATCAACATGGTGGTTAAAAATCTATTTAGACTGATTGCATAATACTCTTAAAAACAGTTGTAGACAAGTTGACAACACTTAATGTCACACAGACACATTTTACATTACCATGATTAAAAGTACTACACAGAGTTTAAACTACACTAGATATCAACCTTTGTGAGAAACATAGTTAGAAAATGATGTTTTATCTTTACACTGATCAGAAAGCATCCATTTAAATAATTTTGTTAATTTTACATTAGGAACAGTCACTTTGATCTCTTTAGATTTTCTATGCTTTTCCACCACAAATTTTAAAAAAGATAAAAATATCACATGTTTATAGGTAAATATACACATTATTATTTAAACTTGATAACAAAGAATTACTTTGAAATACATCTATTAGATCATATCACATCTGTTAGATATCACAATAATAAATCAATGTTTTTTTAGGCTATTCAGATCATCACTGAAACTAGAAAACTTACATATTCTAGTTTTTGATGAGATTTACATGTTTCTTTGTTTTAGGGAAGAAAAGGTAGAAGAAAGGCAGATGAAGAATGAGCTGCTGACTAAGAAAGTTACTGTTCAAGGAAAGAAACTGGACATCGATGTTGACGGTGTTCTCTCAGTGTTTTCCAAATACAAGCAGTCGCTGCAGCGAGACCCCACGACCAGCGCGTCAAGTCAGACGACCGCTACGGCTGATTTAAAAGCTATTTATGAAGCATCGGCGTCACATTGCGCAGCAGACTTCTGGCCGATCGTGAGATGATTAATTTTATTTAATTCTGTTGTAATTTTATAATCTTTAAAACTCTTACATCAGATAATCTATTGAGATAATCTTTGATCATTATTATTTTTTTATTTCTGTGTTATTATTTTCATAAGATTAATCTTTAAAAATGTATCAAACTATTACTTAAGATTATTTTTGTGTAAGTATATAAAACTCCTGTTCAATGTGTGTTAACTTGACATGGTTTGTTTCACAGGTTTACAGAAATCATCAGCATCAGCTGGAGTTCAGGTTGACAGGATAACTGGAATACAAACTCCAAGCTTCAACGAATTCAGCGGCTCTCTACCAGGTTTGTCTAACTTTATCTTACAAAAAAACATCTTTTTACCAGTGTTATCTAATTTTAAAATGCTGTATATTTGTTTTAAGTGAAATAGATCTTTATCAAGTTCTATTAACTTTAAAATATTTCATATTTGTTATAAGTAAAATAGATTTTTACCAAGATTAATTAACTTTAGAATATTTTATATTTGTTATAAGTAAAATAGGTCTTTACCAAGTTTAATTAACTTTAAAATATCTTACATTTTAACTCTTTCAGTGTACTTACAGTTATAAATCATTCTCTCTGTTTTCCTAGCCTAGCTTGAACTTATCTCTTTCAATTTACTTAGTTATAAATCATTCTCTCTGTTTTCCTAGCCTAGCTTGAACTTATCTCTTTCAATGTACTTAGTTATAAATCATTCTCTCTATTCTCCTAGCCTATCTTGAACTTATCTCTTTCAATGTACTTAGTTATAAATCATTCTCTCTATTCTCCTAGCCTATCTTGAACTTATTTTTGTGAACTTTCAGGAACCACAGACTGGAAGGTGAAGTTTATGGAAAATAATCCGCTAGACAAGCACGTCACTATGAGAACAGCTTTTCATAACAACACCAGCTCCAACCTGGCTTTGAACCCCAACAGACGCAGCAGCTTGGTAAATTACACATAAATAAAAAACATCTTTGCTGTTGGCTAGATCATTGACAATGAAACCATTTTTGATATTTTCTGAATATGTTGAGGACAAACAGTTTTCAGTAGTTTGATCAAAATATAGCTGAATTATTTTAAACACTCATGCCCACAAACCACACCCACACCCATGCACACAGAATCATAAAATCGTTGTTAGATTGACAGTAAATTGAGTAAAAAAGAAAATGTGCACAAAAATTAAAAAAAGAACCCTAATTTTTAATATCAGTTTTATGAGAAAATTGCTGTGAAAAAGTAATGATAACCTTTTTGTTTGTTTTGAACACTAGCAAACAGATGACATCAAACAAGCTGTATTCAGTGAAAAGATAACTTATTTAACAGTTTATTTAAAAACCAAGCTATGGAACAAAAATATTTTCTTTATTCAGTCGATATATTAGTGTCATGGTAACTTAAATTTTGTTTATAATTTTCAATTTAGGAAAAGCCTGAAGAATCATCGTTGTCAGAAACATCGACGTTTGATGACATCACCGTGACAGAGGCCTCAGAGAGCGAGTCAGACAACAGCAGGCCTGCTAAAGTAATTACACATACATCTTTAGTTACATCTTTAGTTACAGACATCTTTAGTTCCAGACATCTTTAGTTCCAGACATCTTTAGTTACATATATCTTTAGTCACTTACATCTTTAGTTACATCTTTAGTTCCAGACATCTTTAGTTACATCTTTAGTTCCATACATCTTTAGTTACATCTTTAGTTACTTACATCTTTAGTTACATCTTTAGTTCCATACATCTTTTTATACATCTTAGGCATCTTTAGTTCCATACATCTTTAGTTACATCTTTAGTTTCTTTAGTTACATCTTTAGTTCCATACATCTTTAGTTACATCTTTAGTTCCATACATCTTTAGTTACATATTTAGTTCCTTTAGTTACATCTTTAGTTACATCTTTAGTTCCATACATCTTTAGTTACATCTTTAGTTACATACATCTTTAGTTCCATACATCTTTAGTTACATCTTTAGTTCCATACATCTTTAGTTACATCTTTAGTTCCATACATCTTTAGTTACATCTTTAGTTACATCTTTAGTTACATCTTTAGTTACATCTTTAGTTTACATCTTTAGTTCCATACATCTTTAGTTACATCTTTAGTTCCATACATACTTTAGTTCCATCTTTAGTTACATACATTTAGTTCCATACATTTAGTTACATACATCTTTAGTTCCATACATCTTTAGTTACATTTAGTTCCATACATCTTTAGTTACATATTTAGTTCCATACATCTTTAGTTACATACATCTTTAGTTCCATACATCTTTAGTTCCATCTTTCTTTAGTTACATCTTTAGTTCCATACATCTTTAGTTTTAGTTCATCTTTTTAGTTACATACATCTTTAGTTTTAGTTACATCTTTAGTTCCATACATCTTTAGTTACATCTTTAGTTCCATACATCTTTAGTTACATCTTTAGTTACATCTTTTACATCTTTAGTTACATACATCTTTAGTTACATCTTTAGTTACATCTTTAGTTAGTTTTACATCTTTAGTTACATCTTTAGTTACATCTTTAGTTCCATACATCTTTAGTTCCATACATCTTTAGTTTACATCTTTAGTTACATCTTTAGTTCCATACATCTTTAGTTACATACATCTTTAGTTACATCTTTAGTTCCATACATCTTTAGTTACATACATCTTTAGTTACATATTTAGTTCCATACATCTTTACTTACATCTTTAGTTCCATACATCTTTAGTTCCATACATCTTTAGTTACATCTTTAGTTCCATACATCTTTAGTTACATCTTTAGTTCCATACATCTTTAGTTACATCTTTAGTTCCATACATCTTTAGTTCATACATCTTTACATCTTTACATCTTTAGTTCCATACATCTTTAGTTACATTTAGTTACATCTTTAGTTACATCTTTAGTTCCATACATCTTTCTTTTAGTCTTTTAGTTCCATACATCTTTAGTTCCATACATCTTTAGTTCCATACATCTTTAGTTTACATCTTTAGTTCCATACATCTTTAGTTACATCTTTACATCTTTAGTTACATCTTTAGTTCCATACATCTTTAGTTACATCTTTAGTTCCATACATCTTTAGTTACATCTTTAGTTTTACATCTTTAGTTCCATACATCTTTAGTTCCATTTACATCTTTAGTTACATCTTTAGTTCCATACATCTTTAGTTACATACATCTTTAGTTACATCTTTACATCTTTAGTTCCATACATCTTTAGTTCCATACATCTTTAGTTACATATTTAGTTCCATACATCTTTACTTCCATCTTTATTTACATCTTTAGTTACATACATCTTTAGTTACATCTTTAGTTCCATACATCTTTACATACATTTATTTAGTTCCATACATCTTTTAGTTCATCTTTAGTTTAGTTCCATACATCTTAGTTCCATACATCTTTAGTTACATCTTTTACATCTTTAGTTACATCTTTAGTTTACATCTTTAGTTACATCTTTAGTTCCATACATCTTTCCATATCTTTAGTTACATCTTTAGTTCCATACATCTTTTAGTTCCATACATTTAGTTACATCTTTAGTTCCATACATAGTTTTAGTTTACATCTTTAGTTCCATACATCTTTAGTTACATACATCTTTTAGTTCCATACATCTTTTAGTTACATATTTAGTTCCATACATCTTTTTATCTTTACATACATCTTTAGTTCCATACATCTTACATCTTTAGTTCCATACATCATCTTTAGTTCCATACATCTTTTTCCATACATCTTTAGTTCCACATTTAGTTCCATACACATCATTTAGTTACATAGTTACATATTTAGTTTATCTTTAGTTTACAGTTCCATACATCTTTAGTTACATCTTTAGTTCCATACATCTTTAGTTACATACATCTTTAGTTTACATCTTTAGTTCCATACATCTTTAGTTACATATTTAGTTCCATACATCTTTAGTTACATCTTTAGTTACATACATCTTTAGTTCCATACATCTTTAGTTACATATTTAGTTTACATCTTTAGTTACATCTTTAGTTCCATACATCTTTAGTTACATCTTTAGTTCCATACATCTTTAGTTACATATTTAGTTCCATACATCTTTAGTTACATCTTTAGTTCCATACATCTTTAGTTACATCTTTAGTTCCATACATCTTTAGTTACATATTTAGTTCCATACATCTTTAGTTCCATACATCTTTACATACATTTAGTTCCATACATCTTTTAGTTTACATCTTTAGTTCCATACATCTTTTATCTTTAGTTCCATACATCTTTAGTTTACATCTTTTTACATCTTTAGTTCCACATCTTTAGTTACATCTTTTTAGTTCCATACATCTTTAGTTACATATCTTTAGTTCCATACATCTTTAGTTCCATACATCTTTAGTTTAGTTACATCTTTAGTTCCATACATCTTTTAGTTACATCTTTAGTTAGTTTACATCTTTAGTTACATCTTTAGTTCCATACATTTAGTTACATCATCTTTAGTTTAGTTACATCTTTAGTTTACATCTTTAGTTACATACATCTTTAGTTCCATACATCTTTAGTTCCATACATCTTTAGTTCCATATCTTTAGTTACATCTTTTAGTTACATCTTTAGTTACATCTTTAGTTCCATACATCTTACATCTTTAGTTACATCTTTAGTTACATCTTTAGTTCCATACATCTTTAGTTACACATACATCTTTAGTTACATCTTTAGTTCCATACATCTTTAGTTACATCTTTAGTTCCATACATCTTTACTTACATCTTTAGTTCCATACATCTTTAGTTACATCATTTAGTTCCATACATCTTTAGTTACATCTTTAGTTCCATACATCTTTAGTTACATACATCTTTAGTTCCATACATCTTTAGTTACATACATCTTTAGTTACATCTTTAGTTACATCTTTAGTTACATACATCTTTAGTTACATACATTTAGTTCCACATCTTTAGTTCCATACATCTTTAGTTACATCTTTAGTTCATTTAGTTACATCTTTAGTTACATCTTTAGTTTACATCTTTAGTTTTTAGTTACATACATCTTTAGTTACATCTTTTTAGTTACTTTTTTACATTTAGTTACATCTTTAGTTCCATACATCTTTAGTTACATACATCTTTAGTTACATCTACATCTTTATTTAGTTTACATCTTTAGTTACATACATCTTTTATTTAGTTCTTACATCTTTAGTTACATCTTTAGTTCCATACATCTTTTTAGTTTCTTTAGTTTACATCTTTAGTTCCATACATCTTTAGTTACTTACATCTTTAGTTTACATCTTTAGTTTACATCTTTAGTTACATCTTTAGTTACATACATCTTTAGTTCATTTAGTTACATCTTTAGTTTACATCTTTAGTTACATACATCTTTAGTTACATACATCTTTTTACATATTTAGTTCCATTTAGTTACATCTTTAGTTCCATACATCTTTTTCCATACATTTTTAGTTTACATCTTTAGTTACATCTTTAGTTACTTACATCTTTTTACATACATCTTTAGTTCCATCATCTTAGTTTATTTCTTTGTTTATTTATTTATTTATTTATTTATTTGTTTATTTACCTATATCTTTCTTTATTCATTTTGGTTTGTTTGTTTGTTTATTTTCCTATATCTTTCTTTATTCATTTATTTGTTTGTTTGTTTGTTTATATCTGCATTTATTTATTTATTTATTTACCTATACCTTTATTTATTTACTTATTTATTTGTTTGTTTGTTTGTTAGTTTGTTAAATTATTTATATCTGTATTTATTTATTTGTTTATTTATCTATATCTTTATTTATTTTTATTTATTTATTTATTTATTTATTTATTTATTTGTTTATTTGTTAAATTTTAGTGTTTTGTCATTTATTTAATTATTTATTTTTATTTGTTGTTTTCTTCTTTTTTATTGTTTAGTTACATTTATTCATTCATTTAATTCTTTGTTTGTTTTTTATATGTATGTTTATTTATATATTTATTAAAATGTGAATTTTAGGCTAGTTCTCGTTCATAACAATTTTGAAACAAAATCTTTGGCACATAATTTTAATCAAGTTTTCATTAAAGTCACAGATTTTGCTACAACTCATAGCTATAGTATGACAAACATTAGTCAAAACTAAGCTTATTTGAATCACTCTCATAACCACCACTAAACTAACTCTCTACTCTTCCACTTTCTTATGTTACCCTGTGGCAGTTCTTGTTTTAGAGACATCTAATTAATATAATACTAACATCACTGCATAAATTGTTTTGGGATTATCCAGTGTAGCTGTATAGGCAGTCATGAGTTGCATGTCAAAATTTGAATACTGTGCACACACACACACACACACACACACACACACACACACACACACACTAATTAATGTTTAACAAAACCTGAGCAAAAAAAACCAGTATGGCTATTTGGGTTGAAATGAAACAAATGGAGTTTTTATATGACAGGTTGCGAAGCAGACGAAGGACAGAAAAGTGTCTGGTATAAGACGACACCAGACAGCAGCCTGCGTTTTCAAACCTTCACCAGTACCAGCGTTTGACAAACCCACAGCAGACCACTACAGTGTTCTCAACGTCTTCAACCGCAAAATGAAACAGCTGGGCAAAGGTTAATAATATCAATAACTTTTGTCACTCAATCATTGAACTGTGAAAACATTCTGATATCTATTCTGTATCTTTTTAATTTGTTATTTCAGAATTTGATACTAGTAAATAAATGTTATTTTGTGCTTTTGGAAAAGTGCATATGTAAATGATATATTTCTTTATAAATATTAATTGTCTAATTATAATTCCTCATGTTACTATTATTAATATCATTATTATTTGATTGTTAATATCATTGCTGTTGTTTTATTATTTTTATTATTATTAGTAGTAGTATTATTATTAGTGTTCTTATTGTTATTTGTCATTAAATTTATTATTATACTATTATTTTTGCTATTTTCTTATTAAAATTATCTCATCTTTTTCACACAGAAAATGTTCAGATAAAATCATCCAGCTCAACAGAATCAGAAAGAAAATCTGTCACAAGTTCGTCTCCGCACTTTGAATCAAAAGAGCCAGTCACGTCTACAGTGACAACAAACTTGACACCAAAGCCTCTGCAACCTGCAGCGTTGTTTCAAACTAACAACGTGCTGCCAGCTGCTGGAAGTGTGTCTGTTCACACAAAATACAAGACTTGGACGTCAGTGACTGAAGAGTCTGATGTTGCAGTGGGAGATGCTGCACCAAGCAGGACAGCAGTTCACAAAGCTGGCGAGGGTTTGATGTGGTCAGAACAGATGACAGGAGTGAGGCAGAGTGAGAAGTTCCAAGCTAGAACCAGTCGGTCAGTGTCATTTATTTCAATTATTTGATAACAGCGTTTGAGATTTATTAATTTACTTTCTTTTTCAGTGATGATTTTTCTTTTCTTTTTTTATGATGATTGTTTTTCTAATTTCATTAGTTATATCCACAACATTGTCTCTGTCTAACATGTACAAAAGTACAAATTCTCTCTCTCTCTCTCTCTCTCTCTCTCTCTCTCTCTCTCTCTCTCTCTCTCTCTCTCTCTCTCTCTCTGTGTGCATATAGAAGTACTCATTTTCTTATTTTATAAAATATGAAATAATAAATTGGATTTCAGGCTGGAGAAGGAAGATGAAAAGTCGAGACCTCTGTTTGAAAGTGTCACAGATGAATCTGGTGCTGTTGACAGGTAAGTTATTCTCAATGTTTTTAACAACAATATGAATGTTAACACTGGCAGAACCTCCTATTTATTTTCTGTCAACAGGGTTCATTTGCTTTCTTCCTGTCGTGGACCCATTTTTTTTTTTTTTGTTGATAGAACAAGATAGTGATACTAGTGTAGAAACAAACAAGTCTGTTGGTCCAGGCAGAATTTAGTTTATAAATTAGTATTAACACAAGAATGTTGTGTTAACACTTTCAACACTCTTTTTGTGGTTTGTGTTTGGCCACTGATATTTATATGTGTGTATTTATATATAAAATTGATGTTTCAGTGAGGAAGATAAAAGACAAAAGTTTGTACAGAAGACATCTGTGTTTCAAACCTGTGTGAGCACAGAGTCTGACTCATCACTTGCAAGTGAAGATGAACACTTAAAACACAGCTCCTGGGTAAGTACAGCTGACTATTAAAACCTTTGTTTTCTTTTAATACATGTTTAATAGTGAATTTCATTTTGTGTCTCTGCTTGTTTGTGTGAGTGAGTGTGTGTATGTGTGTTTATTTTGGAGGTTTTTTAAGTGTTTTTACTAACAATGAAAACATTGTGACATTGTTTTCTGGTATTTGTAGTGACTATAATTCATTTTGATTGTTGCAGTCAGTCAATTTGCCAGAATACTGCTTTTTCTTTACTCTCTTAATTTTTCTTTTTTTCTTTTTTCTTATCATTATTTATTATTATTATTTATATTTTCTTTTCTTATTATTTATTAATTTTTTGTTTTTATTATTTATTATTATTTTTTCTTTTTATTATTTATTAACTTTTTTTTTTTTTTTTTCACAGCATGAGCGGGTGCCCCCAGTTGGAGAAAATGTGGAAGAAGGCGACAGTCTGCGGTTTTCTCCGAGTGGTCTGGAGCAGAAGATGATGGCAGAGTTGAACAAACTGGAGAGCATGGAGGAGTCGCTGCGTCAGTTGTTAGGAATTGACAGAACCAACGCTGTGTCCCTCGCTCAGCAGGAAACTGTCTCTCTTGCTCAGATACTCAAGGTATTAGAACTCTCTCTCTCTCTCTCTCTCTCTCTCTCTCTCTCTCTCTCTGTATACTTTGGTTCATAGCTGCAAAAGTGCACATAAATTACTCTGTACTGTTGAAAAAACTAATTCATATATAGTTTAATTTTTCTGTAATATATGTTGAAAAATAATTTAATGTGTAATAAATAATACATATATATTTCTGCATATAGCTCTTACTGAAGTTCAGTGTTAAATCATATATAGCTCTTACTGAAGTTTAGTTTTAATTGATGTATAGCTCTTACTGAAGTTCAGTGTTAATTGATGTATGGCTCTTACTGAAGTTCAGTGTTAATTGATGTATGGCTCTTACTGAAGTTCAGTGTTAATTGATGTATGGCTCTTACTGAAGTTCAGTGTTAATTGATGTATGGCTCTTACTGAAGTTCAGTGTTAATTGATGTATGGCTCTTACTGAAGTTCAGTGTTAATTGATGTATGGCTCTTACTGAAGTTCAGTGTTAATTGATGTATGGCTCTTACTGAAGTTCAGTGTTAATTGATGTATGGCTCTTACTGAAGTTCAGTGTTTGGGTTTGTTGATGATTTTTGAGGTTTGTCAAACTTGTGTTCAGTGTTAATTGATGTATGGCTGAACATGACATGGAAGTTCAGAGAAATTGCAGAATGGCTGTGGAGGCGGAGAAGGACAGTGTTAATTGATGGATGGCTCTCGCGCTCGCCCGGCATCAGTGAGATGAAGAAACGAAGTTCAATTGTTAATTGATGTATGGCTCTTGACAAAGGAAGTTCATTGTTAAGTTGATGTATGGCTCTTAGAGAAGTTCAGTGTTAATTGATGTAGTTCAGTGCTCTTACTGAAGTTCAGTGTTAATTGATGTCTTCATGGCGCATGTTGACAGCAGCAAAACATCAGAACTGACAAGGTAAATGTTTTCTATGTAAACCAGCATAAATTGACAGCATGGTAATTAGTTATCTTAAGAAGAAGATATTAATTAGATTCTGCATGCTTTGTGTGAGGTGTGTGAAGTTATTTTATTTTTATTTTGATGTGAAATATTAATAAAGTAGTTTAACAAAATAATACTAAATGTTTTTTCTGACAGCACAATATACTGAATGCAGTAAAGACTGAAGCTATAAATGTGTGTGTGTGTGTGTGAGTTTAAGTATGTATATGTTTAAGTATATATATGTTTAGTATGTATATGTTTAAGTATATATATGTTTAAGTATGTATATGTTTAAGCAATATATGTTTAAGTATGTATATGTTTAGATATATATATGTTTAAGTATGTATATGTTTAAGTATATATGTATGTTCAGAATAAATATAAAAATACTAAGGTATGACATTTCTTCTGTTATATAGTTATACATATAAAATATTTTAAAATTTGTAAAAATTGTGTATGGAGATATGCAGATAGTTCCTGTTTGTAAAAAACAACCACAAACACTGATAAAATAAACAGTAAAAAGTGTAAGGTTTTATTTATTTATTTAGTTATTTAGTTATTTATTTATTTGTTTGTTTGTTTGTTTATAAATATATTTGGATAATTGTCTTTTAACAAAATTTTATGTAATTTGTGTTTTTAGTGGTAGTTGTAACATTTGAATGTCAGTAGTTAAAAACTAAATTTTGTCTAATATTAAATGTTGTTTGTGTATTAGTGGAGTTTGTAACATTTGTTTAGTAGTTATAAAACCAATATTTTGTTAATATTAAATGTTATTTGTATTAAGGTATGACATTTCTTCTGTTATATAGTTAAACATAATATTTTATTTTAAAATTTTATGTTATTTTATTATTAATGGAGATATGCAGATTTAGTTCCTGTTTATAAAACTAAAACAACCACAAATATTTTAAATTTGTATTATTAATGGTAGTTTTTATTTTTTATTTAGTTATAAAGTTATTTATTTTTTGTTTATTTTTTGTTTATTTGTGTTATTTGGATCATTGTCTAGTGATAAAACTAATATTTTTCATTTTATGTTATTTGTGTTATTAGTGGTAGTTGTAACATTTCAGTGTCAGTAGATATAAAACTAATATTTTGTCTAATATTTTATGTTATTTGTATTATTAGTGGTAGCTGTAACATTTGTGTTAGTAGTTATAAAACCAATATTTTGTCTAATATTTTATGTTATTTGTATTATTAGTGGTAGTTGTGTGTCAGTAGTTATAAAACTAATATTTTGTCTAATATTTTATGTTATTTGTATTATTAGTGGTAGTTGTGTGTCAGTAGTTATAAAACTAATATTTTCTCTAATATTTTATGTTATTTGTGTTATTAGTGGTAGTTGTAACATTTGAGTGTCAGTAGTTATAAAACTAATATTTTGTCTAATATTTTATGTTATTTGTGTTATTAGTGGTAGTTGTGTGTCAGTAGTTATAAAACTAATATTTTGTCTAATATTTTATGTTATTTGTGTTATTAATGGTAGTTGTAACATTTGAGTGTCAGTAGTTATAAAACTAATATTTTGTCACATCAGATCAGCAAGTGTTAAAACTGCCGATGATTCGATTAACGACACTGACACAGAGTCGTCCATCAGAACACTGAGTGACAACGACGTTGTTGACGATTCTAAAGCAGAAACTGTTTCTGAGGATATACAAGGTAAGTAATTACTTAATAACATGGCTGTCTACACAGTTAAAAACAGAAACTGTTTCTGAGGATATACAAGGTAAATAATTACTTAATAACATGACTGTCTAAGCAGTCAAAAACCAGTAATTTCTAGTGGAGAAATGGTATTCGTTAACCATAATTGATATTTGGATGTTAAGTTGTTCCCATTTCAAATATGTCTTTGACTTTTATCGAAAATGGTGATGTAATTTTATTTGTTTTAAATTTTATTTTATTTTAATTTGTGTGTGTGTGTGTGTGTTGAAAAGAGTTTAATAAATATTAGTATTGATTTGTAACGGTTACTCTTTTTTAACAGTGTTTTGTCAAAAAAGTAACTACGGCACAGATAATAATAATATAATATGCTGAGAGATAAGCTGTTATTAAATTGCCTTTCATTCTCATGACCATTGTTTTGTCAAACTGATCATCCTTACCTTACTGAGTCTGATGTGCTGTTTCAGTAGCTGATTACTCTCAGTCTGCAAATGAAGAATCGCTCACAGAAGACGAGTCATTCTGGCAAGTTCTGCCGTCTGAGAGTCACCGCAAAGAAGTGAAGAAAAGAAGATCTGATCAGAACACGGCAGCCAACGACAGTAACTTTCTGACAGATTCTAAATAAATAATGATAATAATTAATATTAAGAAAAGAATAATTAGTTAATAAATCAGTCATCATACAGTCATAACTGTTTATTGCTGATCAAAATTATTGAGTTGAGGAATAAGTTATTGCGGTTAAATTAAATTTAATCATTACATAAAAGAAATGTTAAGCTTAATTGATAACAAGTTGAAATTTAATCAGTAATGCATTCTCCATCGTTATTTACCACTTCTTCCCAACAGTCAACCAGTTTGTTGTCTGGAACTAAATCTGAATCAGTTATGAAATGCAATGATTTATTCTTCAACCCAACTGTAGAAATGTAGAACTGATGTTTTATAATAATAATAAAAGACTTTTATAATAATCTTATATTATTAAAATAACATGATTTTATATCTGAAAAACATCCAGTCTACCAAAATAATCATACATGATTTTTATAATGGTGTATAATTTTTTTTTTTTTTTTTTTTTTTTTTCCAGTCTCAGGTACTCAGTCTGTTGGGGATATTTCCTCACTCTTTGTTGGCGAGGACAGCTTCAAGAAGTTCACAGCAGACATGGTTCGACAGTTCATGCATGACGACTTGATGCGCACAGAACATCAAGCGGCAGTTCTGAGACTGCGAGAGAAAGCGCTGAAAGAGAAGACGAAAGCAGAACTGGCGTGGATCAACCAGCAGAAACAGAACCTGAAGAAGAAAGGTCTCGATGACGCCTATCCCAGAATCCTCAAACAGGAGAAGATGATCAAGAAGAGACAGAAAGAGCAGGAGGTTGGATATTTGTGTCTGTCTGTTTACAAAATAGCATCGATTGTTTTAACAGTATTTAAGTTAACCTTCACAGAAATGTATACAACAACAACAATAGACTGCAGGCAATATGAAAACAATTTCTATTCCCTACCATTTTGATTATTTCTGTGGCTGGAAATAACAAAAAATAAAAAACATAATTGACATTTTTGGTCAAAATGCAGTTTCACATTTTGCTTAAATATTGGCCATTGTAACTTGGTTGTAAATAATAAAAGTGTCCCTCTTGTAAATCTATGAACGATTACCCCCTGTATTCCATCCATCACAAAGTCTTGGGCTTCGTTATTAGTGTTAATTGTGTACAGCAAGTAAGAGAAAAAAATTATTTATAACTAAGCTGATGGCATTTGTTTATCTAGCAGTGAGAGGATTTTTTGTAGAGCAGTTTGATTCAAAACTGTTGTTGAACTGATCAAACTCCAGTGTTTATTATTATAATTTATTTTTATTCTTTTCTGGTTTTTTTTAGCTGGTATTAAAAAATGTTTTTAAAACTTATTGGTTAAAAATTATTTAATAATCTAAACTTTTTGTGAAGGGTTTACAAATACTGAAAATATTTTTTAACTATTAATAAATAAATGTTTTTTAATTAGGCTGAAATTCATTGACTTTGTGTTTTTAAATTACATTGGTTAAAAATTATTTAATAATCTAAACTTTTTGTGAAGTGTTTACAAATATTGAAAATATTGTTTTACTATTAATAAATAAAATATTTTTTATTAGGCTGAAATTCATCGACTTCAGGAAGCCAACAAGAAGGCAAACAAAGAGCGGCAGTTGATGTTACAGCAGCACGAACTGATGACTCACAAACACATTTCTAAACAGGCACGTTTTACAACTTTACTTAAAGTTGTTTGAATAAATCACAGAACATTGAAATAAAATGTTTTCAGAATATTTTAAATGTTATTTAAAAGTGTAGTTGATATTTTTATTAATTTTGGAAGTTAGAATCGTTTAAATAAATTTACTTTGAAGTTGTTTCCATAAAATTAGTCAGTGTTTAATAAAATTAGTCAGTGTTTAATAAAAGATTAGAATTCATACTTCAAATTAGTAGATACCAATATTTATACAAATTTATCCTTATTACTAAAGCTTCTGCAAAATGAAAAATGTATAAAAGAATTTATTATTTTTTAATTCTATATTATATTATATATGAAGTGAATTACAAACATGATTATAAATCAGTTAAATATCAGTTAAGCATTTTTTAAAACTATGTGTACATTTCTCAAGTGTAGAATTTCTTCATGTTGTTTCTTTGTTAAAAGACAGATTTGATTTACAGGATATCAAGCCACATGTTTCAGCTGGTCGACTAACTCGACCTAAAGAGGTGCACACAGAGGACGAAGTCAGTGCTGTATGTAAAACCAATCACTTGAATTATTAATAAACTGACATAAATACTTAAAGTAAGAACAAGCAATACCACATAAGAAATACACAAGAGTAGATTTTTTTAATTGTTTTACTTTTCAGAAATAGACCTCTGGAACAACAACAACAGACATATTGAAAACAAAATCTCAAGTAAAGTAGTGACAGTAATAATGATTAAAGAATGTCATAATGTTTTTCATACAGAGTACATGTTAAAAAAAATTATATTGATTTAAAAAATTCATCTTCTTATTCTTCTTTTTCTTTTTCTTTTTCTCATTATTACTATTATGTTATTTTAAAAATTAATATTTAATTCTTGGAACATTATTGATAAAAAAAATTATATTTTTATATAATTTGATTCTTCGGTGTTATTTTCATCTTCTCTCTTTACCTAATTAAAACAGAACCATAGTCCAGAAATGTAAAAAATAAATAAACTAAAAGGTGATATTTAGAGAATCAATAGTATAATTTCAGTATATATCTATATAAGTTATAACATTAAAAAAAAAAAAGAAGGAATTTACATGATAGTCTTGCAGTGAGTTTTCTAATCAATTATTAAGATAAATAAAACCCCACAGGTAAAATCCTTTATAAGAAAAGTATTAAACAAACATGTTTTTCTATTTATGTCTGATAGTATTGTAATTTATTAATTTCAGTTTGAAGATGACATTGGTGATAACAGTAAAGGTTTGTATTATGTGCATTTGAATGTATATCACTGAATATTCTCATTCAAAAGCTTAGTATAGTATTTGTCCAAGTTAAGTAGTCTTTAATTTCAAATCAGTTTAAAATTTTTTACTTAAAATAATCATAACAATGCCAGTTATTAATTTTTAATATTTCTGATGGAAAATCAGATGGAAAATAATAGATGGAAAAAAAAAAAAAAAAAGAAAAAACATTCGTGTTTTTAATATGTTTATAATTCATCTCTTGTCACTGTTTGTGTGTGTGTGCAACAGATAGACAGATATATATATATACTTATGTGTATATCAGACACACACACACAGACTGCCTAGATCACCAGAGAAGTTTTAAATGCTGCATTTGTTGTAGATACAAAAAGAGTTGTAAAAAGTTTGTTTTCTTCACAGAGTCTAAGTCTGACTCTGAAGTGTACAAATCTTCTGAGCACAAAGCAAAAGGCGACAAGCAGAAAATAGTAAAACAACAGAAACTGAGACTTGATCAAAAGTAAGTTTATTAATCACAGGTGTGTCTTTGTTATCTTCACTTTTGTTATGATGTTGTTATTATTACTATTATCACTGTATTTTTATTACTACTACTACAGTTATGTTATTTTATTATTGTTGTTGTTGTTGTTTGTTATACTGTAGGCTTTCCATGGTTAAGTATATTTTAATTTATCTGAATAATAATAATAAAATAGAATTTCAATCAAAAAAGAAAGAAGAAAAGAAATTTAGAAGTTAATTAATCCATGACCAAAAACATGAAGTTTTTTTTTAATTTTACTTATTTTTTAATTGTATGTTTTACTTTCTATAATACACTGGCAATGTAAATATCAACAACAACAATAATAATGAAAACAGTTCTAATAATAATAATAAACATAAACGATGATGATGACAATGCTTGTAACAAAAACAAAATAGATTAAAAAGAAAAAAGTGTCATGTTATTAATAACAGTAATTATAATTTCAATAAATAGCAACAGCAATCACTAACTTCTTTTCCATATCCTTTGTTCACAAGTGTTCATACACAAGTGTTCATTATAGCTATGTGTGTTTTGTTTTCTCGCAGGTTTCTCACAGTTAGAGAGCACAATCTGTTTGACAGAAGGAAGAATGCAGAAGATCTTCTTGCGTGGAAGATGAGACTGGATGAGGAAGAGCGCAATGTCATTGCTCTGGAGAGAGAGGCCAAAAAGTGGAACGTGAAAACACCGTATCCCAGAAGTCCTGAACGACCTCCTTCGCGACGTGGCCGACCTTCCAGAGAGGAGAAGAAAGGTTTTTAATTTAATTAATTTATCTAAGTAACTTTGAACAGTCTGCATCATGCTACACAGTTTAATACTGCATCTGGAGTTTCCAGAGAGGAGAAGAAAGGTTTTTAATTTAATTAATTTATCTAAGTAAGTTTGAACAGTCTGCATCATGCTACACAGTTTAATACTGCATCTGGAGTTTCCAGAGAGGAGAAGAAAGGTTTTTAATTTAATTAATTTATCTAAGTAAGTTTGAACAGTCTGCATCATGCTACACAGTTTAACACTGCATCTGCAGTTGAATCTTCTAAGACAATAAAGAAAAAAAAGAAAGAATCTCTCTCCACAAGAAATAAATTGAGTAAAGTGATACAAAAGCTATGAAAAAACATCTATTTATTTATTATTGTTATTATTACTTTATTTTTTTATATTTTTTTATTATAATACTGTTTTATATGACATTTGATTTCTCAATTTATACTTATGTGAATTATCTTAATCATTTAATTACATTTCACTGATACTATCAAAACAAACAGTTTTATAATCAAGTTAATGTTTTTGTGATCAGTTTTAGCTGATGAAATGTCCGAGCACATTGGAGAATCTTTGACAACGACTCACGTTTCAAAAACCCAACCAGCCTCTGAGCGAGTCCAGTGTGAGGGTAAAAAGACAGAGACTGAGTCTAACAGCGACGGGTCAATCCCCGAGGAGATCTCCAGCAAGTCCGTGGAAAGTGAGGATGCATCAACAAGACCAGAAAAAAGGTCAACCAACGTTTTCTTAATAATCACAGAAAACTTCAATTACCAGTCATACATACTATGCTGCATTTATTTATATCATTATTATATAAGTTTGTTGAATTTCAATAACTTTTTATTGGAATAAAATGAAACATTTATAAAGGATTAATGTTACAGGTTGAGTATTCTTTATCTGAAATGCTTCTCATTGGGAATTTTTTTCGATTTTTGGAATATGAGAGAGATAGCCTTAAAACAGTGTCTTAATCAAAATACATTTTTATTTATTATATAGCTTGTACATGTAGTCTGCATGATTCTTTTTACATAATATTGTTAATAATTTTATTATAAGATAATAAAATTTGTTAATATAAAACAATTCAAAAGATATATCACTAAACCATCCACTAAACTGTGGCATGAACCCAGACACAGATAACATTAATAAAATCTAAAATTTTGGCACAAAAGAACAACAACAACAAAAATTGTCAAGAATTTGAAAGAAAAGACAAAAGAGAAAAATCAACACAAAAACAATTGTATAAGGGTCATTCTGTGTCAAATCACCCAATGGGTTAAACCCAACCGTCTCAGATTTGTATGAAACTTGGTACTCTTGTTGATTGGGATCCCACATCTTAGGCCAATCGGACAAGTGGTGTGGGAGATATGGCCCCCCGAATTTTGAGATTTTTGGCAAAAATGGGTGTGACCACTAAACTCTGAACCTTCATATCTCAAGAACTACTGGGCCAATCTTCATAAAATTGGTATTGTTGAAAAGGCAATATGGCAAGGATTCCAAATCTGCCATTATTGGGGTTCTATCCCTCTGTGATAAGAAACAAGGGAAAGTTCTGTCAAATGAATTGAAGGAGGAACTAGTCCAATTTTATGAAAGCGATGAGAACAGTAGAATGTGTCCAGGAATGAAGGATACAGTGAGCATTCGATACAAAGATGGTGAGAAGGTTAAACATCAGAAACACCTAGTTCTCTCAAATTTATGTGAACTTTATGCATACATGTAGGCCTACAATGTTTTACTCAGTGATCAAGAAAGATAGTGATTCCTAGTAATGATGATCATTCAGGTTTTAGTTAATCAGATGTTAATGGCAGAAAAGGTGTTATTTTCATGGATGTGTATTTTTTAAATCTATATTGTGGCTAACCAAAAAATATTACACCCAAGAAACTTTTATATGTTTTAGTTAACATGTGGGAGATTAAATTTCAATAAAGGTCATCTCAAGGTCACGTGATCCACACGGTCAATTTCAAGGTCATAACGAAGGTCAAAAGGTTAGTGACCCCCAAATTAAGGGGATCACAACACTTTTTCCGCAATGTTGAAAACTTGATTAAAAGTTCTTGTTTATGATGTGAACAGATACTCTTGATGTCCCATATTTTGTCATGTGTCATTGTCAAAGGCCCAACAGCCTTGGGCATTTAGGTCAAACTTTTCAAGTATAAATCACAGTTTATCAAAGTGAAGGTAGACCTTGTTCATACTCTGTGTCTGAAGACTGGGTGTACAAATACATTATGCAGTACATCACTTGATGAAGTCTGATTTCAGACTGGGTTGTACTGTTGTTGACTGAAACCTTGTTCAAAACCATTGGCATGATAAAATGACTTAATAGGTTTTATGAAGAGAACATAATACTTACATATCAACATCCGACATTCTGTCCAACTTGAAAGCTTCAGATTGTCAAAGAAATGCAGATGAAGAAGCTTCTTTGTCTTAAACTTCTAATTGCCATGTGCTCAATGGGGATTTCACCATGGGATTTCAAGGAGTTTCCAACATGCCTGTTAACCCTTTGAGCCTGATTGTGTAGAACATGTCATGCCATTTGGCATCTTTTCACATCCTTCAGGCATTCCTTCAGATATGTCAGGTGGGTTTTAACTCCAGAGATGAGTTTTAGGTCTCAGAGAAGTGTATACATGTAGAAAATGTACATTGTAATGCACTGTATCAATCATCCATGCAGGTATGCATTTTTTAAATCTATATTATGGCTAAACAAAAAATATTACACCCAGGAAACTTTTATTTGTTTTAGTTAACATGTGGGAGATTAAATTTCAATAAAGGTCATTTCCAGGTCAGTAACCCCCAAATAATAATCACAGAGGGATAGAACCACAATAATGGCAGATTTGGAATCCTTGTCATATTGCCTTTTCAATAATGCCAATTTTATGAAGATTGGCCCAGTAGTTCCTGAGATATGGGGGTTCAGAGGTTAGTGGTCACACCCATTTTTGCCAAAAATCTCAAAATTTAGTGGGCCATATCTCCCACACCACTTGTCCTATTGGCATAAAATTTCAGATTTGGTGCTGTGGAATCCCAGTCAACAAGTGTACCAAGTTTCATACAAATCTGAGACGGTCGGGTCTAAATATTTTTTTGGGGGGGGGATTTGACATGGAATGACCCATAATAATAATAATAATAATAACAATAAATCCAAATGTTAGAATTTTGAAATTTCATTAAATAGGAATATAGTTTTAAAAATTGTAATCAATATATTAATCATCTGTAACAGTAATAATAATAATAATATAACAAATGGCATATAATATCAAAAGACATTAAAACTGTACTTTCAGTACTGAAATAAATAAAATGAAATAAGTAAAAAAATGGACTAAAATTAATTTCATATGTTTTCATATAATTATTTTCTATGGCTGAATTATTCATTTTCATTTTTTCTATTTTTATTTTTTATTTTTTTTTAAAGATTGGTTTCTTTATAGCTTTTTTACAAAAATAAAATCTGAGAGTATTTTTTTATGTATGTTGAGTAAATAAAAAGAAATATAATTATTCTGCAAGGACAACAGTTTTATAAATAATTTCCTTGTTTATTTTCTTTAACAGAATGACAATAACTAATGAGGTTACGTCAGCCGCTGTGACGGTAGATGTGTATGAAAATGACACATTTGAAGGTGACACGTCACCCAGTGTCAGTCACAAGAAGTCGACAGTGAGAAGAAAACTGATGCCAGCCGGAAGTTCCCCTTTGCCTTCACCATTCTTCCACAAAGCCGGATCAGAGAGTGAATCAGAGGACTCCATCTCACACACTGGTAAGTATCAGCTCCACAGTGTGTGTCTAACATCACTGTTCTAACTTCACAGTGTGTGTCTAACATCACTGTTCTAACTTCACAGTGTGTGTCTAACATCACTGTTCTAACTTCACAGTGTGTGTCTAACATCACTGTGTTTTAACCTCACAGTGTGTGTCTAACATCACTGTTTTATCTTCACAGTGTGTGTCTAACATCACTGTTTTATCTTCACAGTGTGTGTCTAACATCACTGTTTTATCTTCACAGTGTGTGATTAATGTCTGTTTTAACTTCACAGTGTGTGTCTAACATCACTGTAGTTATTTTAGTGTCTTGAGACACACACACACACACATTCATATATACCTTATAAAGCTTACCCCTTTTCATCTCAAATCAAAGTAGTACTGCATACAGTTGACTAATTATTATGTTTCTGTAAGACGTGAGTGTGTGTGTAAAAACAGTAAATAACATGTTACTCTGTCACAAGTGAAATCACTGTGTCACTGCACACAAAGCTGACTAACAGCTGTTGCTAGAAGTAACTTCAGACGAGTGTGTGTGTGAGTGTAAAAACAGTAAATTACAAGTGAAATCACACTGTCACTGCACACAAGGCTGACTAACAACTTGTTAGAAGTAACTTGAGATGTGTGTGTGTGTGTATGTGTCAGTGTGTGAGTGTAAAAACAGTAAATTACAAGTGAAATCACACTGTCACTGCACACAAGGCTGACTAACAACTTGTTAGAAGTAACATGAGATGTGTGTGTGTGTGTATGTGTGTGTGTGTGTATGTGTCAGTGTGTGTGTGTAAAAACAGTAAATTACAAGTGAAATCACTGTCACTGCACACAAAGCTGACTAACAACTTGTTAGAAGTAACTTGAGATGTGTGATGTCACAACAGGAGAAAAAATCAGGCTGTATTTTAACTGCAGTGTTTTGTTTTTATATTTCATTATTGATTAAAATTTATTCACAAAATAAAAACTATCAGCATAATGGAAGCATGAAGAATAGATTATTTTGATCTTAACATTGCTAGGACTTAGTTGATTACAACATAACAAAATTAATGCAATATTAGCACATAATATCAGCCAACACACTGTATTGATGTATTAGCAACATAACACATTAACAAAACATGAAGTTGATATTACTACATAATATTTTCATCTGTAGACTGATAATTATCTGTAATACATGAACACAGCGTGTAGATTTGAATTAATACAAAATATTAATATAATGTGTAGGTTTTTAATACAGTATTTAGGTTATTTATACATAACATTAATAAAGTGTATACGTTGATGTTAACATAACAGTGTAGGTTGGTATTTATACATAACACAGTCTGTAGATTGGGTGTGCGACTTACAGTGGCCAGTTTAGAAATCAAACTCTTATTGTTAGCAATAATTACAGTGATATTTAAAACAGAATCTCTTATTCAGTTAGTTATTTGATTTTACTGTGTTATTTGATGCAGTTTACTGAGAGAAAGAACTTTGTGTTGTTATTTGATGCAGTTTACTGAGAGAAAGAATTTGTGTTATTTGATTTTACTGTGTTTGATGCAGTTTACTGAGAGAAAGAACTTTGTGTTGTTGATTTTACTGTGTTGGTTGATGCAATTTACTGAGAGAAAGAACTTTGTGTTTGATGCAGTTTACTGAGAAAAAGACCTTTGTCTTGTTGATTTTACTATGTTGTCTGTGTTGTTGTTACAGAGACGCTGTCAGACGCCAGTGATTACGAGGTTCGCATCCGTCAACTCAGCGATGAGCTGCTTCGTAGAAAGAAAGAAGTCGACATCCTGAAGCGAGAACGGAAAAAGAAGCAGAAAGACAAGATGAAAGCACACGAAGAGGCTTTGAAAAAACAAATTGAGGTCAGTTGTTGTATGAAACTCAGGTGAATGGTGACATATAAACATTTAGATGAGTTGTTGTATCAGGTGAATGGTGACATATAAACATTTAGATGAGTTGCTGTATCAGGTGAATGGTGACATATAAACATTTAGATGAGTTGTATCAAACTCAGGTGAATGGTGACATATAAACATTTAGATGGGTTGTTGTATCAAACTCAGGTGAATGGTGACATATAAACATTTAGATGAGTTGTTGTATCAGGTGAATGGTGACATAAACATTTAGATGAGTTGTATCAAACTCAGGTGAATGGTGACATATAAACATTTAGATGAGTTGTATCAAACTCAGGTGAATGGTGGACATATAAACATTTAGATGGGTTGTTGTATCAGGTGAATGGTGACATATAAACATTTAGATGAGTTGTATCAAACTCAGGTGAATGGTGGACATATAAACATTTAGATGAGTTGTTGTATCAAACTCAGGTGAATGGTGACATATAAACATTTAGATGAGTTGTATCAAACTCAGGTGAATAGTGGACATACAAACATTTAGATGAGTTGTATCAAACTCAGGTGAATGGTGGACATACAAACATTTAGATGGGTTGTTGTATCAAACTCAGGTGAATGGTGACATATAAGCATTTAGATGAGTTGCTGTATCAGGTGAATGGTGACATACAAACATTTAGATGAGTTGTATCAGGTGAATGGTGGCATATAAACATTTAGATGATGCTGTATCAGGTGAATGGTGACATACAAACATTTAGATGAGTTGTATCAGGTGAATGGTGGCATATAAACATTTAGATGAGTTGCTGTATCAGGTGAATGGTGACATACAAACATTTAGATGGGTTGTTGTATCAGGTGAATGGTGGCATATAAACATTTAGATGAGTTGCTGTATCAGGTGAATGGTGACATACAAACATTTAGATGAGTTGTATCAGGTGAATAGTGACATATAAACATTTAGATGGGTTGTTGTATCAAACTCAGGTGAATGGTGACATACAAACATTTAGATGAGTTGTATCAAACTCAGGTGAATGGTGACATATAAACATTTAGATGGGTTGTTGTATCAAACTCAGGTGAATGGTGACATACAAACATTTTAGATGGGTGGGTGAATGGTTGTATCAAACTCAGGTGAATGGTGACATATAAACATTTAGATGAGTTGTATCAAACTCAGGTGGATGGTGACATATAAACATTTAGATGAGTTGTTGTATCAAACTCAGGTGAATGGTGACATATAAACATTTAGATGGGTTGTTGTATCAAACTCAGGTGGATGGTGACATATAAACATTTAGATGAGTTGTTGTATCAGGTGAATGGTGACATAAACATGTAGATGGGTTGTTATATCAAACTCAGGTGAACAGTGACATATAAACATTTAGATGAGTTGTATCAAACTCAGGTGAATGGTGACATATAAACATTTAGATGAGTTGTATCAAACTCAGGTGAACGGTGACATATAAACATTTAGATGAGTTGTTGTATCAGGTGAACGGTGACATATAAACATTTAGATGAGTTGTTGTATCAGGTGAATGGTGACATAAACATGTAGATGGGTTGTTATATCAAACTCAGGTGAATGGTGGACATATAAACATTTAGATGAGTTGTTGTATCAGGTGAATGGTGACATAAACATTTAGATGAGTTGTTGTATCAAACTCAGGTGAATGGTGGACATATAAACATTTAGATGAGTTGTTTGTGAGTGTATACGTACATTTTAAATATACAGGGTGTCCCATACATTTCCGTACATCTCAAGCAATGTATCACCAACGCCATTACAAGCATAACTCCAGCTGTGCCTGAACATGTTCTTCAGCAGTGGAGGTCACACATTGAAATGTGTTTTCAACATAATTGCACTCATGTAGACCATATCATATAAAAACATTTATTTTTCCTACGTATGGAATTTTATGGGACACCCTGTAGATAGACACAGACACATACACAGAAAACAAAACATGATGGGAATCATTGTTACATGTAAAATGGAATGGAGGATGTATGCAAATTGTGCTATAGAAGTATGTGTAGGTGTTTTTTCAAGTAACATAGCATCAGTGAATAATGACAGAGGAATACATGCTTCTTAAAATATTTGAACCATTCAAGCATTTGCTGCATTTAATTTGCAGGAACCGTATAATGAATCTGTTGATCCAGTTCTAACCAGTTTCTAAACTTGCAGTATACGGTTTAGTGGAAATCTTGTGTCTTTGACTGTACTTTGTCAAACAAATTAGTTTCTTCTGTCCTCCATAATCACAGTGATATATCTAAACTGGAGAGATGGGTTCATTTTAGTCATTAATAAGTTAGCAGAAAGATTTTTCCTTGATGAATTCAGTGATATACATTCAAATGTTCATAATACAAACCTTTATTGTTATATCATGTTCAAACTGAAAAATAAATTATAATACTATCAGACATAAATAGAAAAACATGTTTGTTTAAAACTTTTCTTAGAATTGATTTACCTGTGGGGTTTTGTTTATCTTAATAATTGATTAGAAAAATCACTGCAAGACAACTTTGTAAATTGTGACATTCAGAATATAAACATTCTTTGTTTGGTGTATTAATAATATATAAAACAGAATATTGCTAATACTTTTGGTTTTGAAACTCAGTAAAAATTATAATACTGCTTATATAAAAAAATATTTTAATAATAATATAATCTTCTGAAAATAATTTAAACATAAAAAATAAATTATTACAATTTTTTTTTTTTTTTTTTTTTTAAACTTAATGTTTGTTTTCTGCAAGGCTTACGGGTTGTACATTGACAAACTGAAGTCTGAGCATGCTGACCTGGAACAAGACTCTGACAAGTCGGTTGTCAAACCTCAGATAAAACAGCCAAAGAGTCTTGTGAAAACAAGTCGCATTTCAGTCGATGTGTCAACTACAAAGTCTCTGCATGAACAAGAGAACGGCAGCTCTTCCGGTCTCGATGAAACTCACGATGGTTCAGACTCAAATCAAACCTCTCCAGTCTTTTCTGACAGCAGAGGTAAAATAGATTTGTTTGTTACAGAGGAAATTTAATAAAAGAAAAATTATTAGGGTCCTGTTTTGAAAAAGCAAACTGTAAACTTATGAAACAACATGACAAAGAACATTCTTGAAACAACAAAATAAAAGAATTAACAAATGATATTTCTCCTTAAAGCAATGGAATTTCAAGATTTCTGTTTATTGTAGACTTAAGAAAAAAAAAATAATAATAATCTAAAAGAAATAATTATGTAAAATAACTTTAGTTGCTCCTTTTTAACTTAAATATTTACACAAAATATTAAGTTCCTTGTAAAGAAAGCATTGCATTTTTCTTTCTAATTTGTCCTTCCAAAAAAAAAACCATCACATTAGTGTTAATTACAGTAAAAGATAAAAATAACATAAAATAAATCTTCTTAATTAGCAAGAGGTACCAAGTCAGAAATATTTGTTTTGTTTTTCCCAGAACCAAAGCTTTCTGCTGTGACAGACGATACAACTTCTGTGAAATCTTCCAAACTTGGTCACATCTCTGAAGCCAGTGAATCGAGTAAGTCAAAGATTCCTGTTCAAAAGAGCGAGTCTAAAGATTCTGAAAGCTGCGTCACAGAAATTATTGACGAAGCTTCTCAAGACGAAAGTATTGCGACAGAAACTGCACATTCACAGTCGCTAAAAATAAACCTCAGCGAACCTGTATCAGCGGAACTGTCTAAGTCTGAACATGTCAGTGAGAAAGTTGATGAAGCTGAATCCACAGTCATATCAACAGCTGCAGAGAAACATAAGAGTGAGGCAGAGAGAAGTAAGAGTGAGGCAGAGAAAAATAAAAGTGAGTCAGAAAAAAGTAAAAGTGAGGCAGAGAAAAGTAAAAGTGAGTCAGAGAAAAATAAGAGGGAGGCAGAGAAAAAAAGTGAGACAGAGGAAAGTAAAAGTGTGCCAGAGACAGATTTATCGGAGGCTGTTGAAGAGTCAGTGTCTGAGACAGTGGAAGCATCCAGTAAAGCTCCGTTTATTGATCTTGGGAAGCCGTCGTGTGAACTCGCTGAGAGAGATGAGGGCGAATCAGAGAGCGAGTCACATGACAGAGTGTCGAGAGCGTCCAGTGAGAACAACTACAGCGAGACGTTTGTTGAAGATGAACTGTTAAGTCTGGAGTCTGAGAAAGCTCCAGTCACTCCAACAGTGCAGAAAGCCGTTGTCCTGACAAACGATGATATCAGTGAACACATATCCTCAAGTCTGCCGTCGCTATCGGAGAAGAAATCTGCGACACACAGAGCTGCCCTGCTGGACAAGGATCTGGACGATCTGCTTGGTGAACCCGTGGACGAGGAAGAGAACAGGGCTCTTCTGCTTACTGATCCACTAGCCGAGTTTTCTATTAATGACACAGTTATAGTGTGGGGAAGGAAACGTGGCCAGCTGCTGTACAAGGGTAAAGTTGAGTTTGCCCCAGGGATATGGGCGGGGGTGGAGTTAGATGATGCTGAGGGGGACATGGATGGCAGCACGGGAGGTGTGCAGTATTTTCTCTGCAAAGCTCAACATGGTATTTTGGTTCCTGGCAGCGACATCACTCACATTCCAGAACAGGAAATTAAAGATGAGGAAACTTTTGTTTACCAGGATGAGTCAGATATTTCTGCTACTACTGACAATGAACTTGATAAAGTTATTGAAGGTGCTGCCAAAAATGTGGAACTCTTTGATTCTGAGGTCGTTGATTCACAGAAAGAAGGTGTCCAGGTGAAAGATGAAGACAAACTGACTGTGGAGAAAACAAGCAATTTGAATCACATTGCAGAAAATATAACAAACGAGCTGACTGAATCACTTCTCAGTGAATGTTTCAAAACATTTGAGATGATAAATGAAAAAAATGCTGTTAAAAAAGTACCACCTCCAGTCTTTCCGAAGCCAAAAATGCCCAAACGTGACACCACAGTAGCACAGACTCTTAAGACAGATGATGTAGATAAACAGGAAACCCAGATTTGTGAAGTGGATGAACAGGAACCCCAGATTCGTGAAGTGGATGAACAGGAACTCCAGATTTGTGAAGTGGATGAACAGAAATCCCAGATTTGTGAAGTGAATGAAGAGAGACCTGAGGTGGATGAAACTGATAATCAGAAAGTGGATGAAATCAAAAAGGCAGATGAAGTGGATGCTAAGAAACTCAAGGCTGATAATGTTGCAAACACTGTAATTAACAACTTGATGGATGATGCTATCAGTCAGATGATGGAGATAAGAAGAAAGCAGCGACAGCAGCATGTTAACAAGGCTGATGTGAATGATGTTGCTGTGACAGAGGATTTGGTAGCTGATACACCAATAATACGACCTGTTTCACCAGTTCCTGGGTCAAGTCCTGAACACCAGCAGGTAAAAACATCACAGAAAATACATATCTGTCTGTCTGTCTCTTTGTCTCTTACTGTCTGTCTGTCTCTTCATCTCTTACTGTCTGTCTGTCTTTGTTTTTTCCTCTACCT
>CM022672.1:35575731-35715731 GCA_012295275.1 Chrysomallon squamiferum | reverse complement strand
TAGCATTAATCTATTATACAGATTTATAATAACTTACTGATAGCACAGCAATAACTATGTCATTGCTTGAAGGAAAAGTGGGAAATTAAAAAAAGTATATTTTAAAAAATCTTTTGTTATGTATAACTTTAAAAATCAGTTATTACTCCACACTTGTCTCAGATTGAGTGCATGTGAGTGTGTGCAGTGACTACAGTCCAGTCATTGTTTTAGCTATCAGTACCACAATCAAAATTTAGTCAGATCTGATTCAAATCAGTTTAAACAAGTATAAATAAGAATAAATTGAATTATAATGCAGTTTTGTCTATAAAATTGAAAACTCCTGTTAAAAATGTAAAATATAGCTTTAACAACTGAAAATCCGTATATTAGCAGATTATGTAGTTTTGTGTTCTTCCAAAATATCTGCAGCCATCTTTGGCAATATTTTCCTGAGCAGCATATGATAAATAGCATAGTCTTTAAAATAATCCTATTAAAACATTTTTTTATTTCATATAAAATATAATCAATTTGGAGTAATGGTTCATTTAGAAAAAAATTAAAAATTAAATTCTTCTTTTATGGATGAATTTTAAAAATATTATCAAACAAAAAAGAAGAAAAGACTAAAATAAAAGCACGTCAAATAATTTCATTTAGTTCTAATCTCATAAAAGAACATCATAAAAAGTATTATAAAATTTTGGCAGCATGTTTTGTTACTGTGTATTTTTATATATATTGTGATAATTTATTATTATTTCCAATTCCTTTTATTCATAATTCTGAACACTCTTGTCAAACTTTTCTTTCACTCTCTTTTGTTTTCAGTAGCAGGGAAATGCAAATTTATATTTTTCTTATCATGTTTCAAGCCTGAATGTCATTTTAAAAAATTTCAAGTATAAATTTAGTCTAATAATAAACATATTTTAATAAATTAATGTTGTTTGCCTAGAATATTTTTGTAGTCATTATAAATGAGTAATAATGTTTTTGTGTGTGTAAGGCAATTATCAAATAACATACACACTCAGAAATGAAAGCTATGCCATCCATATGAACTCACATACCAACACACACACATTCTGTTCATGTGTATCTGACTTCTATATTCATCTTCCTTTCTCTCTTTCTATCCTTCCTTCAACCACTGATTTATATTGGTATATTATTTGAAAGGAGAAACCCAGTGTGCATGAAGAGATATATAGAGGACTTTTTAGTAACATTATTAAGGATTATAAATGCAAATCTGAGAAGCTACATGGGATAAAGATAATTTTGTGTAAGATGTTACACATTATGTTTGTGACTAGAAATACAGAGGTTGTCTTGATGTCATTTCTAATTATGTTAGGTATCCCAGGAACAGATGAAAAGGCAATATTAACTAAGTACAGTTGAGATTAGGCTACATGACAGATTACAACGGGTAATTACAAACTGATTGTAAATAATTTATTCTGTAGAATATACACTGTGAAACACAAAGGAGCTTCCAGATTGATACACTTTTTAATAAACAATATCAGAAATTAAACAATACACATTTTATAAACAATATCAGAAATTAAACAATACACTTTATAAACAATATCAGAAATTAATACACTTTTTTATAAACAATATCAGAAATTAATACACTTTATAAACAATATCAGAAATTAAACTACACTTTTTAATAAACAATACCAGAAATTAAACAATACACTATAAACAATAGAAATTAATATTTTTTATAAACAATATAAGAAATTAATACATTTTTTATAAACAATATCAGAAATTAAACAATACACTTTTTTATAAACAAATAGAAATTAAACTACACTTTATAAACAATATCAGAAATTCATATTTTTTTATAAACAATATCAGAAATTAAATGATTAAAATGAATGATCATGCAAGATTAATATGATATTTTATAACTGATTATAATTACATGATCCGACAGGGAAAGCTAGAATTTAAGACCTACATTGCTAGGTAGATAGGTGTGTTGACACAGAGGAAAAGATAAAATCAATCTACCTATGTGTCTGTCTGTCTCTCTATCTCTCAAACTATCCATCAGTCAGGATTATCTAAAAAATATCAATTTATTGTTATAGGGCATGAGAATAACATGTTCTACATGTCTGTCAGTCTATTTATCTCTACCTTTCTGTTTCCCTGTGTCTCAGTTTATTTATCTTTACCTTTCTGCCTGTCTGTCCATCTGTTTATATACCTTTGTCTCTCTCTCTGTCTGTCTGTCTGTCTGTCTGTCTGTCAGTCTATATCTATCTCTACCTTTCTGTCTGTCTGTCAATCTATATCTATTTATCTCTACTTTTCTATCCCTGTATGTCAATCTATATTTATCTCTACCTTTCCCTGTCTGTCAATCTATATCTATATATCTCTACTTTTCTATCTATCTGTCTGTCAATCTATATTAATCTCTACTTTCTGTCTGTCTGTCTGTCTATATCTGTCTATATCTTTCTATCTGTCAATCTATATTTATTTATCTCTACCTTTCTCTCTGGCTCTCAATCTATATCTATTTATCTCTACGTTTCTATCTATCTGTCTGTCAATCTATATCTATTTATCTCTTTCTGTCTGTCTATCTGTCTGTCAATCTATATCTGTTTATCTCTAGTTTTTGTCTATCTGTCTGTCAATCTATATCTGTTTATCTCTATCTTTCTGTCTATCTGTCTGTCAGTCTATATCTATATATCTCTACCTTTCTGTCTATCTGTCCGTCAATCTATATCTGTTTATCTCTACCTTTCTGTCTGTCTGTCTGTCAATCTATATCTGTTTATCTCTACCTTTCTGTCTATCTGTCAGTCTATATCTGTTTATCTCTACCTTTCTGTCTGTCTCTCAATCTATATCTGTTTATCTCTATCTTTCTGTCTATCTGTCTGTCAATCTATATCTGTTTATCTCTATCTTTCTGTCTATCTGTCTCTCAATCTATATCTGTTTATCTCTACCTTTCTGTCTGTCTGTCAGTCTATATCTATTTATCTCTACCTTTCTGTCTATCTGTCTGTCAGTCTATATCTGTTTATCTCTACCTTTCTGTCTATCTGTCTGTCAATCTATATCTGTTTATCTCTACCTTTCTGTCTATCTGTCTGTCAATCTATATCTGTTTATCTCTACCTTTCTGTCTATCTGTCTGTCAATCTATATCTGTTTATCTCTACCTTTCTGTCTATCTGTCTGTCAATCTATATCTGTTTATCTCTACCTTTCTGTCTATCTGTCTGTCAATCTATATCTGTTTATCTCTACCTTTCTGTCTATCTGTCTGTCAATCTATATCTGTTTATCTCTACCTTTCTGTCTGTCTGTCAGTCTATATCTATTTATCTCTACCTTTCTGTCTATCTGTCTGTCAGTCTATATCTATTTATCTCTACCTTTCTGTCTATCTGTCTGTCAATCTATATCTGTTTATCTCTACCTTTCTGTCTATCTGTCTGTCAATCTATATCTATTTATCTCTACCTTTCTGTCTGTCTGTCAGTCTATATCTATCTATCTCTACCTTTCTGTCTATCTGTCTGTCAATCTATATCTATTTATCTCTACACATTCTGTTTTTCTGTATTTTCACCATTTTTTTTTTATTCTTGTAGAGTACAGAACAGTGGTAACAATTAAATAATTATGTTGCAAAATATCCTGCAAATTTATATAATAAAATGACAAAGAAATTTAAAATTTCCCAACATGTTTATAATCTATTCAAAAACATTTTATTTATTCATTTTCTAAATAATACTGTTATAATTTTTAATTCACTGTTTTTTACAGTAAGTTTAAAATTTGATTTTGGATATTGAATTATAGTCCCAAATTATTACACTGCAGTGTTATGCAAGTTTTGCAAATTATAGGAATCAGTTTTCTTCTGTAGGTACTAATCCATTGTTGGTATATTATATACTCATCGCAGCTGTTAAGATATTGTGACTTTTCATCCTCTGTTAAGTACGTACATTTTTTTTTTTAATGGAAAATTTCAAACATGCTTCCTTTAGCTTAGGGTTCTGGTGAAGAGGCAAGTTCCAGCAAGAACACACCATTTCGAAAACAAAGCTGTGAATGAAGTCAATCCAATCTTCTTTCCTGGACAGTATTCTTTCCAGCAAATATAAAGCCCCTTGGGATTCAATAAAATTTCAGTGTTGTACCTCATTACGATTTCAATGACTCTTTAATTCCAGAACATATCTGTTTTCATCACTTTCATAAAATCGAATAAGTTCAATTTCAGTTCTTCTGATAAAGATTTACCTTGTTCTTATTTCATTTTCCTAATCTACCATTCTGGTGCTATATTTTAGGGAAGGTTATAATAAAATTCTAAAAATGTCATATTTTCCTGCTGAATTATACTGCATTTTTATTTACATTAAAGAAATGTCAAAATGAACACTTTATGGTCAGGTATGTCCACTTTTAAGTTTATTTTACTGAACTAAAAATATTACCATTCTGATTATTTTTTTTTTTTTTTTTTTTTACTGTTATAATTTCAAGGTCATGTGGGTCAAAAGGTCAAATTTAAGGTCAAAAGGTTACCAAAGCTTGCACCAATTAGGAATAGTTAGAACACTTGTCAAATTAGCTTTCCAATGACACCAGTTTCACTCAAAACTCAAACCATTGGTTTCCAAAATATCAGGGTCCAAAAAGTGGGGGACATGACCATTTTTTGACAAGTTACATTTGTTTTCTTGTTATTTTTTTTTTACCTTTTTTTTTTTTATATGGAATGACCCAATAAATTATTACTTATTCAGTAATGTTAATAATTCGTAACAAAGCTAAGTGAGTAAAGTATGCTGTGAATTAAGTAAATATATAAATAACTTATTTTTATACATAATATTATTTTATTACTATGATTTCATTTAACTGTGAAAGTAGTTTGGATAGGTATCAAGTTGTTATTTTTCAAATCTGGTCGATCTTTTTTATTTTTATTATGATTTATTTATTGATTTTTCATTATTATTTTAATATTGTGCACACCTCAATTGATGATTAAAGCATTTTGGATAAATATTTTTTTATAGTGTGGGTCAGTTATTTTAGAGATGGGAAACTTGCTCCTGCACTTCATAAGTTATTCTTTAGATTAGCATCAAGTCATCCTCTTTTTGTACCATCCCATAGACCACACTTACATATTACACTATTTTTAAACACGACTGGAGTACTGGCTGGAACTAGAAAAAGGTTAATGGATTCTCCAGTAAGAATCATTCTGTATTTTGTGCAGATTTCTTTATCAGTTAGCATCACCTTGTTATCCTTTATAAATAAATAAATAAATAAATAAGCAATAAATAAATAAACAAACAACAAACGTTTCAAAGTTTCAATTTCTCACATGAATTAAAAACAAATTACCAGCAGAATTTAATTTAAAATAATTTATTTTTGTTTTCTTGGTGAACATCAAAGCAACTGTAGGATTTAAACATGTTCTCCCTCACACAACATTCACATCTCCGATTGCTGTTTGCATCATTTGGCAGTTTTCTAGTTGGTAGAAGAAAATTATCTTTATGAAAACAAATCTGACAAAAAGAGAAAAACAAACAAAAGAAACCAAAACATTACGATTATTATTATGTTTCAAACTGATCAACAAATTTTTAATATGATTTGTTTGCTCCATCTTTCTCTCTATTACATTAATATAAAAGTATTAATCAATTATTTTATCTATTATAATTATTTTACTGGTCAAAAATGCCATTAATTCCTAAATGCAGTAGCTGAAAGTGAAAGATACAACAGTTAGTAAAAAAAAAAAAAAAAAAAAAAAAGGGAGTTAGTTTTAAAAAGTCAACAACAAAAATAAAAATGTCTGATTAAACAAATTTGAAATAAAAAAAATTATGATAATACACAATTACAACTCTAATTAAAATGAAAAAACTTTAACTGAAAAATATTTTTTAAAAATGAAACAAATGATATATATTAAATTTCTTCAGTAAATATTAATTAATTTACTCAAAAAGCAATTTAAGAAAAACAAATCCCAATTCGAAACAAGAATAATTTTTAAAAACATTATGTACTTCAGTAAATAACATTCTTTAATTATAAGAAATTTTTGGGAGAAAATATAAATCTAATTCAAAACAAAAATAATTTCTTTAAAATAATTATACATTTCAGAAAATAACAGTTTAATTTTAGTCGTTCTTAAACCAATAATACAAAAAAGAAAAAGAAAGATTATGAAGAATCAGAATAATTTCTACTTGAAATCACAAAATATAAAGAACAGGCCATTTCACAATTAACAAAAAAACAAAAAAAACATGATTAATAGAACAGATTACAAAACAAATCCTTCACCAGTGAAACCTTTCACCAAATACAAAACATGGAGAAAATGAAATACAAGGAAATAAAATTGTTACTAATGATACATATTATTAATTTCAAGAATTGTTTTTAATGATAATAATATTCATTATAATAATCTTTAAAAATATTTCCAAGTAATATATGTCTGGTATAAAAAGAAATTCATGCATGGAAGCTTAATAACAGATTTGGTTTTAAAGTATGAATTTGTTTTATTTATTTATTTTTGATAAATTAAATTTAATTAAATTATATATATATACATATAATTTTTTTTTTGCTTTCCCACTAAGCCAAATGGACTACTTCTGAGTTCAGACAATAACAAGACATTAGAAATAACTCTTAAAGCTATAAATATATTTTTGAAAAAAATCAGAGATTTATGTTCAAGTAGCAAAAGTAACCTCGACTATAATAGTGATGTGTGTGTGTGTGTGTGTCAACAAATTAACAGTAGGAACATCAACTGTTATCAACAACAATCTTCAGATGATTGTAAATGATGCAGATGATCAGTGTGAAATCATTTTGCTTTCAAACACAGAAATGGTCTGTAAATGACAAATCATCCCACACCAGTGATGAAGACTTTGTAGACAAATAAACTAACAATGCACCTATAAATTAGGAAAAACAGAAATATACACTCATACCATCTTACTTTTAAACCCTAACTGATACAATATTGAAAAGGAATGAACACAAAAAAAATGAATCATGATTTTGAAATTCCACACCATATAACAGCATACAAAATGTACAGACATATATATATATATATATATATATAGATATAGATATTTATTTATTTACTTATTTACATAATATGTAGCACATGTATATCTCTTTTATATGAAATAAAGTGGTACTTAATAATAAAGAGTTAAAATCAACAAACCTAATCAGCATACAAACTGATTTCAAACATATATAATTGGGTTTTTATTTTTTATTTATTTTTTGACTTTATATTTTAAAACAGCATTAACATATCATACCTAAGTAATCAACAAAGTATATATATGTTTGCAACTGCAAAATGTACTTACATTTTTAACAACATATCACACTATTTTGATAGGTTTGGACAAAATATGGTTTAGTAATCTGGACAAGCCAAGTTTAACAAACTCACACTGACATAAGAAAACAAATGACAGCTTCCCACCTATTTTCAGTGACAATATGTAAAACAGGACAATTTGCAATAGTGTCGTCCTACTTAAACCAGGTTCTGAATTCATGAAATATCTCTCACAAATACCACTGATCAGTTTTAAATATATAAACAACTTATGCCCATTAATGTATAAAAAAGAAAAATAATAATAATAAAATAAAATAATAATTGAAATCCTTCCCCATAATCATATATAAAGGATTTTTGTTTTTGCTTTCTTGAACAGATATTTTTAGACAGACTTTTCCAGAAAAGTTGTAAATATTTTTAACAAAATGGCGTCCTCAATGTAACAGATATCTGACAATGTCAGATAATGGAAACTGCAAGACAGATCACTGCTACACTGCAGCATAACAAAATAACTACATGCAGTAACTTCTGTTTGTATTGTAACTTGTTTCAATCATGTTATATCTTAGGATACATTCAGTCAGTTCAGTTTTACAAAAAGTCTCTTCACATCACCAAACTGCATCTCACTGTGGCAGACTGTTAAAAACAAGTGATACAGAAGTGTTTCTGCAGTTCTCATGAGTTTCACTTTGGATACTGTCTTCGCTGGCCGTACTTCATCCCAGTGGCTTGCTTGCTGGGCTGCTTGTTTTCAAACTGGGAGGGGTTGAACAGAACTGGGCCTGAGGACGCTGGTGGAGCAGCTGAAGTGGGCTACAAGAAGAACAAAATAAACTAAAATTACACACAACATAATTCAGTGTTTTTCAGTAAAGATTTCTAACCATTCCACAAAAAAAAAAAAAAAAAAAAAAAAAAAAAAAAATACAATTATAAAAATAATATTAAAAAATAAAAATAATAACTAAATAAAAATAAATAAATAAAATGTTCTATTGCTAGAAATAGTTATAATTCATGTAGGGATTAATAATAAAAATAAATGAAGAAATAAAATATGTAGTTTTACAAGACTGTTTCCCAAATTAAACCAGATTTATAAAAATAAATTAAGAAAAATGGCAGATCACTGCCTTTCATTTATTTGAAAAAATTATTAATAAAAAAAAAAAAAAAAAAAAAAAAAAAAAGATGAAATCTCCTTTCCTGTTACTATATAATCTAATTATTTTATTTTCAGAATATAAATATAATTAATAAATTCACTTGGAAGACATCGAAACTCAACCTGTGGGTATTAATGGGGCAACAAGTCATACTCTTCATGAGAATTTTATTATTATTTTTTTATGTTATTTTATTTTATTTTATTTTTTGGAATCTTATCACTGCATGAAACTGTATGAGAACTTTAAAATAAAACGTTCAACTGTGTGAAACAAGTCAACAGAAAAAAATGAAAATATTAAGACGTAAGCTAAATCAAAACCCATAATGGAATTAAAAGAAATTCATGAAATAAAAAAATAATAAAATAAAATAAAAAAGAACAATAAAATTAAAATAAACTAATAATAATAATAATAATAATAATAATAATAATAATAATAATAATAATAATAATAATAATAATAATAATAATAATAGGGAGTTGTATGATTACATTTGAATATAATGTTAAATCTGAAATGGGTTGGAATGTTGGTGTTTTCATTTACACAATTTTCAAACTCAGAATTATTATTAAAAATGTAAAACAATAAGAAAACTGAAAAAGAAAAAAGAAACAAACATCAAGTTGAACTAATCAGGTGATAACAAAATAAGCTGTACAGAACAACAAAAATAATAAAGTAAAAAATTTAAAAATTATAATAAAAACATTTTGTTGGAATATAACATCAAATAAAGTATATTAAACAAATATTTACTTTTATAAACAACTTGCTGATTGACTCAGTTATGATGAAGGTGAATAAAAGAATAATTAAATGGATTCAGAACTGTATATGTTGTGTTAAAATGTTAGAAGCAGTTCTAGAATATATAGATATATAAATTTGTTAGTTATAAGAAATGTTATAGTTAATGGTAAATGTATGTGTATGTTATGATTTGTCTCAAAGGTCTCACACACACACAAACACACACACACAAAAACATACACACACACACACACACACACACAAACACACACACACTCACACACACAACAGAAATACGTAAAGAATGATGAATTCAATACTTTATAAATAAACAATTTTAAAATGTTAAAAATATAAAGTTAAATAAAATTAAAAAATAAATAAATAAATAAAACAAGAAAACCTAAAATATCAGATATATATATATAGTTATTTATTTAAAAAAATAAAATTTAAAAAAAAAGAAGATAAAAATAAAGTAATAATCTGTAAGTTCATAATTTTTTAATAAATAAATTTAAAAGCAACACATTCTAAATATATTACAATGTAACATATATAGATAGATGCAGGCTACAAATACTACATTTGTCACTCAAATAAATACACATAGATTTCTTAATATTCTAACGCTATCAGTCAACTACACATTCTGCATTCCACAACAAACAGCAGAAACAAAGAACACTCATGCAAAAAGAATATCTAGGAAGCAGTAAATGAAGTAACAAACACAGGCTGGATTCAGGTGTAAAACATGCTGCAGTCGAGAGGCTCTTTTTCTTTTTATTAACATTTTGTAAGTAAATTTCTTTCACAAAAACAAAATAAGATATTTGAAAACAAGCCACTATTATTATAAGTGGTATTTGTGTGGGAGCCCTTTTTACTGTTAAAATATATATAGTTAGGCTGTAGTTTCAAGTTTATTTTCTAAACTGAAAACTCTATATCTACTTCATTAAGGAAAGGCAAAAGCTCAGTCATTATGAATTAATTTCTGGTCATATTTGCAAAATAATCCTTTTACATTATATCAGGGATTAAATCAACAATGCCAAATTTCAAACTAATACTGAACAATGGTATACAGCAATATCATTTCAATATTATTTCTATATTATTTCTAATAACTCCGAAATTGACAATAACAAAAAACATAAAGAGAAAATAAGTACATTTAAAAAAAAAAAAAATAATAATAATAATAATAATAATAAAAATAAAATAATAAAAATAAATATAATAAAATAAATAAATAATAAAAAATAATTGATGATGATAATAATACTAAATAAAATAATTTAAAAAAAATAATGAAAAATAATGAAAAATGTTTCTTTTTTAAACACAGTCCCTAGTATGACCAAAAGGACAGTTTCATTTAATTTTCAAAATGATGAGCCTCTCGAGTGTCTAAATCCAGCCGTGACTATTTAGCAAAGTAATAAAACCAAGCGTTAATGTCACTGATGATGTTGCAGCCAGCGACGATGTTGTGCTGGTTACCTGGGCAGTCAGCTGAGCTACTTCTCGAGACAACGAGCTCATAGAGCTTGATCGTGAAACATGCTGCAAAAATCAACACTGAACTCTTTTTTAACATTTACACCACAGAAACACATTTTAACTCTTTTTTAACATTTACACCACAGAAACACATTTTAATTTGACACCACAGAAACACATTTTAACTCTTTTTTAACATTTACACCACAGAAACACATTTTAACTCTTTTTTAACATTTACACCACAGAAACACATTTTAACTCTTTTTTAACATTTACACCACAGAAACACATTTTAACTCTTTTTTAACATTTACACCACAGAAACACATTTTAACTCTTTTTTAACATTTACACCACAGAAACACATTTTAACTCTTTTTTAACATTGACACCACAGAAACACATTTTAACTCTTTTTAACATTTACATCATAGAAACACATTTTAACTCTTTTTTAACATTTACACCATAGAAACACACATTTTAACTCTTTTTAACATTTACACCATAAAAACACATTTTAATTCTTTTTTAACATTGACATCACAGAAACACATTTTAACTCTTTTTTAACACTGACACCACAGAAACACATTTTAACTCTTTTTAAATATTTACACCACAGAATAACATTTTAACTCCGTTTTAACATTTACACCATAGAAATGCATTTTAACTTTTTTAACATTGACACCACAGAAACACATTTTAACTTTTTTTTAACATTTACACCAGAGAAACATATTTTAACTTTTTAACATTTACACTATAGAAACAGAAACACATTTTAACTATTTTTTAACATTTACACCATAGAAACACATTTTAACTCTTTTTTAACATTTACACCATAGAAACACATTTTAACTCTTTTTTAACATTTACACCACAGAAACACATTTTAACTCTTTTTTAACATTTTCACCACAGAAACCCATTTTAACTTTTTTTTAACATTTACACCACAGAAACACATTTTAACTCTTTTTTAACATTTACACCACAGAAACACATTTTAACTTTTTTAACATTGACACCACAGAAACACATTTTAACTCTTTTTTAACATTTACATCATAGAAACACATTTTAACTCTTTTTAACAACACCATAGAAACACACATTTTAACTTTTTAACATTTACACCATAAAAACACATTTTTAACTATTTTTTAACATTTACACCAGAGAAACACATTTTAACTCTTTTTTAACATTTACATCAGAGAAACATATTTTAACTTTTTAACATTTACACTATAGAATAACATTTTAAACTCCGTTTTAACATTTACACCATAGAAATGCATTTTAACTTTTTTTTAACATTTACACCAGAGAAACATATTTTAACTTTTTAACATTTACACTATAGAAACAGAAACACATTTTAACTATTTTTTAACATTTACACCATAGAAACACATTTTAACTCTTTTTTAACATTTACACCATAGAAACACATTTTAACTCTTTTTTAACATTGACACCACAGAAACACATTTTAACTTTTTTTTAACATTTACACCATAGAAACAAACTTTTTAACATTTACACTATAGAAACAAACACATTTTAACTATTTTTTAACATTTACACCATAGAAACACATTTTTTTAACCATAGAAACACATTTTAACTCTTTTTTAACATTTACACCATAGAAACACATTTTAACTTTTTTTAACATTTACACCATAGAAACACATTTTAACTTTTTTTTTTAACATTTTTTTTAACTCTTTTTTAACATTTACACCACAGAAACACATTTTAACTTTTTTTAACATTTACACCACAGAAACACATTTTAACTCTTTTTTAACATTTACATCATAGAAACACATTTTAACTCTTTTTTAACATTTACACCATAGAAAACACATTTTAACTCTTTTTAACATTTTAACATTTTAATTCTTTTTTAACATTGACACCACAGAAACACATTTTAACTCTTTTTTTAACATTTACACCACAGAAACACATTTTAATTTTTTTAAATATTTACACCACAGAATAACATTTTAACTCCGTTTTTAGAAACATTTTAACTTTTTTTAACATTTACACCAGAGAAACATATTTTAACTTTTAACATTTTAGAAACAGAAACACATTTTAACTATTTTTTAACATTTACACCATAGAAACACATTTTAACTCTTTTTTAACATTTACACCACAGAAACACATTTTAACTCTTTTTAACATTTACACCACAGAAACACATTTTAACTTTTTTTTAACATTTACACCACAGAAACACCTTTTAACTCTTTTTAACATTTATCCCACAGAAACACATTTTAACTTTTTTAACATTTACACCATAGAAACACATTTTAACTATTTTTTAACATTTACACCATAGAAACACATATTTTAACTCTTTTTAACATTTACACCATAGAAACACATTTTAACTCTTTTTTTTTATATTTACATCACAGAAACATATTTTAACTCTTTTTAAATATTTACACCATAGAAACCATTTTAACTCTACTCAATATTTAGAAACACATTTTTAATACTCTTTAACATTTACACAATGAAAAACACATTTTAACACTTTTTGACAACATTAAAAAGACAATCTTTAAACTTAGACTGCAAAATAACACTTTTTTAACATTTACATCATGAAACCACATTTTAACACTTGATACCATTAAAAACAAAATTTAGACAACAGCATAACAGTTTTTAACATTTTACACCATGAAAAACTAAAATTTTAAAACGTGATATTTCATATTATAAAAAACACATTTAACACCATTAAAACCTGATTTAATGTAGACTAACATTTTAATATTTAGACCATGAAAATTACATTATAACACTTTCTGACATTTAACAGTAACAAATTTAAATTAAAAAAAATAATAAAAAATGTCTGAATTTTATACCAGTACATTGCCATCAAACAACCAAAAAACAACTTTTTAACTTTGTCCTAACTGAAAAATATTTTAATATGTGCACTAAATCAAATAAATGAAAAACCTGTTAACAAACATAAAATAATTAAACAAAGAAATAAAAAAAAAAAAAGAAAAAAGAAATAGCTGTTCATATTTTAATTTATACCAATTAAAAAAAGGAAAAGAAAAAGAAAAAACAAACACCTCATTTTAACATTAACAAAAATTTCCTTTCAACACTAAAATTTTTAGTATTATTTTAAATTTAATTTTTTATTTAATTTTTTATTTATTTATTTTTTCCCCTCCAACTCAGTGGCATAGATTTTTGTATATGAGAATTATAAATTTCATTTGGTTATACGTCATTTTGTCTGCATTTGTCCAGCCAATAAACTGGCCTCATTTTGACAAGGGAATCAAACAGAATGACATCATGATTGTCAAAAGTCAAAAAAGTAACAAAAGTATTTCTCAATAAACAAACGGCACATACAATAATATGTTGTTTTTATAATAATGATGTTGTTTATTTCTTTCTTTTGTTTCCTGCCTTGTTAACATCAACAATGAAATCTAATGTTTGAGAGCAATCATCACACTGAGCATTTTCGCAAAATACAGTAATTTTATCTCTTCAGTTGAAAGTATATTAAGTATATCAGATTTCATCCTGGTATATGTAGAAATGACAAACCTAGCACATTTTGAATGTGTAATAAATAAATAAAAACATTCATTATACACTAAAATATAGTAATTTTATCTCTTCAGTTAAAAGTACATTAAGTATATCAGATTTCATCCTGGTATATGTAGAAATGACAAACCTAGCACATTTTGAATGTGTAATAAATAAATAAAAACATTCATTATGCAGTAAAAACGGATGTTAAAAAACAACAACAATAAACAAACAAATAAATAAATAAATAAAACGAGATCTTATATTTAAACCTGGTGTTTCTAATTTCATTTTGTGCCTGATCTCCTCAACACAGTAAACAACCACAGACATAGCAAACAGCTGCATCTAGCTTTGACTGTACCAACACTGCAGCACCTATTTAGTCAGCTGTAACCTTACAATATTTCTCAATTCATCTATTAACACAAACTTTCTAAATATTTTTATTTAATAAAACAAACTGCAAGCTAAAGTAATCAGTGATTGTTTTTATTGTTGTATTTCATGAATGACTTATATTTATAATCTACTTTTAAGGCAAAATTAACAAAATTTATGCATTATACTAAAAACAAAGCTAAATTAATCATCACTACCTCACAAAGATTCACACAACTCAAAAACAACAAAATGCAATAAACAAAGTAAACAACAGTAACAAAAAGAAGCTATGTAAGTAAGACATGAAATGTATGACTGGCAAGTATAAAATAAGAAACTCCCTTTCAAATGGATAAAATTGCAACATTAAAAATAAAAGCTGGTTAATTAAACTGAGAAAATTCTATGATGCAGACATGTGGTTTGATTCAAAATTTATAAACTGAATATTCCAGATGTATTAATTAATTGAAAGCAGTTCATATTAAAAAACTGCAGTGGCTTTCTACAAAGTTAAGAAATGTATGCACACCACCAAAAAGCAATGAATGAATATAACAACCCCTCCATGAAAAAATTCCATCAGTTAATTATCCTCTGTACTGTCTAAGATAAAAATTCTATTCTGAAGGTTCCCTAACTAAATATTTTGTGGGTATAAATATTTAGAAAAATGAAAAATTTATAGAAAATTTATTAAATTCTTTTGCATTCAAGAAACATTTTTTTAAAGAACTAAAAATTAAAATATATGTACAGCTAGGAAAATCATAGATAACAATTAAATAATTACCTCATCTTGAGAAGGTGGCTCCAGATAGGTGGTCTGGTCTTCAGACTGAACACCTGTAGGTGCTGACGTCTGGTTAGCAGAGGATGCTACAAAATCAAAACAGTTTAAAAAAAATTTTATCTTTTGTAAACATTTGTTTTTAAATACAAAGTATACTGAAGTTCAGTAAATAATTAATATTTTTAATGTTTATAGTTACATAATTTATAATCGTCATTGTTTTTTGTTTTTAAAATATAAAGTATATTCATTATTATTATTTTTGGTTTTTAACATGCATGACTGCCAGTGAAAACGCTGCACAGTAAATGCAAGTTTAGTCCCATACAAACACCACTTGGTTCAGACACATCTAAACACATAAAACACATAAAACACATTAAAACACATAAAACACACAAACTACAACTCAAACCTCTACATACACACACATGCACAACCACATAAACAAAACTCTGTGATATTTTGAAAGTTTTAAACTTACCATTCAAAGGATTGAATATCTGAGCAGGGGGGGGTGTATCACTGGTGGGCATCACATTGAACAAACTGCTTGGCACATTGATGTTGCCTGTTGGTTTGGGATTCAGCACATCAACATACTGGTTCCTAGCACCTAGTCAAACAACACAAGAAAAAGTCTTATTCAACACCTGCAAGTTTAATGATTAAAATGTAATAATGAAGTAAACAGATTACTGTTTAGTAGCAAGAGGACCCTGGTTGAAGTATAAACAGATAAACTGATTCTTTGTGAAAACAACTCTCGTTACTCTAATCATCTACAATCTGTAACAAACTTTAAAACTATTTTCTAACTGATGTGGAAACTGGCAGAAACAACCATGTTTGATAACAAAACTAAAATCTTGCAGGCTGTGGTAGTAGTTGGAAGTGGCCTAAGATAGCAGTAAGTTTTTATTAATTTCTTAGTCTTGTATAAGAAACAACATTATTATAAAATCATTCAGGAATGATGATTTCTTCCTTCTTTTTTTTTTTTTTTTTTTTTTTTTTTTTTTTTACTTGAAAACAGATTTGCTTTCACCACAGAAATGAAGAAAAAAGACTGAACACACAGACACACACACACATACACACGCATGCACACATGCACACACACATACACACACACACACACATTCACAAGATATACATACATATACATTTTAAATAAAGGATTAATATATAAAATGTATATGAAAGTTCCTCATACCAAAGAGTAGAAAATCAGAAACAACAGAAATGGCTTGATGAAGTCTGCTTGGTGATGTTACAAGTAACTGTTAATCCTTTTATTACTGAGTGAATTCTGCCATGTAATGACAAACAACGAATAAAACCAGACAATATTCATGAATCATGGTGGAAATACAACATACAAGATTATTTGTTTTAATTCACTGTGACAGTTAAATGGACATTATTGTTGCAGTTGGCACCTTGATTTCTTTTTTTACTCACTCACTCACCCCCCCAAACTGGTTGAAAAGTAAGAACTAGTCTACTATGTAAACACTACTTTATTATCTGAGTATTTAGTGAACTTATTCATCAGTAAAAACAAAATGTTTATTACAACAATAGATAAATTAATATTTTAAGAACTATTTTCAGATAGAGACCTTCTTATATTTATTATTTAACGATAAAAATTTCAAACTAATCTTGAACAGTTCATTATAATGACTTAATGATTTATTATCTGAGTATGTAGTGAACTTATTCATTGGTAAAAACAGTTCAAAATGTTTATTACAACAAAAGGTAAATTCATATTTTAAGAACTATTTTCAGACAGAGACTTTCCTATATTTATTATTTAACAATAAAAATTTCAAACTAATCTTGAACAGTTCATTATAATGACTGAGCTAACTACATGTATATAAGCATAGCTACTGAACCTTAATGTTGCTGTAATGATCTGACCAAATAGGACTAAGAGATCTTAAATTCACTGTTCTTTACTCTGTTATTTGCCTTTGCTAATAAAACTAAGAATGTTCTAAAAGATAAGGGTTGAGATATTTGTTAGCATCACCAAAGCATATTTAACAGAAAACACTACAGAAATATACTTACATTTTTAAACAGAGTTTTATATAACAGAGAAAAATGTTTAAAAACAAATTAAAAATGTATAAATAAATAAAAAAGAGAAAAGTTGATTTCTGTAGTGTTTGTTTTTAAGATATATATGAGTTTTCTTAATGCAGAGATACAAAATTTGGCTGTGAAATGAAATACTATAATAAAAGCAGAGAAAAGTTGAAGAGATAGGGTGTTAAATAATGTTAGAAGATGACCTGATAAATATAATTTTGTATAGAGACTGGGTCTTACACACTGAAATGTTTACAAATACAAAGGGGAATTATTTGGAAGTATTTCAAATACAAATACTTTAGAAAAACACAAACAAATTCATTATTATTCCTTTATTTTTTGTTTTATTCTGATGCCTATATCTATTACACATATTTTTAGGCTTTTAGACTCTTTGAATAAAAGTTAAGTCAACTAGTAGAATTTAACAGAACACTGTTGCAGTGTCTGCTGAGGTTTGTACAGGAAAGATGAGACACTGGATTCACTCACATTATGTTTAATTTTAACCCTCAGTTTCTTCTGATTACACAACATAACATAGGATAATCTCCCTTTGATGAACAGACTTCATTACATTAATGAGATGATTAATTGTAAGTCATTAAGATTGCAGAAAGATGGCAATGCCTTTATGATTAAATATGTTAAATAAAACTTTTCATTATGGAAAACTCAAGTATAAATACAAGAAAAAGCATTTAAATACTTTCAAATACAAATGTAGTTGGCCTGTACATGTTATGTACCCAATACAATTTCTGTCTGAAAAACATTTTTATGTTTAGTTATTTGAATGACAGATTCCTCTATTTCTATTATTTAATATTATTATTATTATTATTATTATTATTATTATTATTATTATTATTATTATTATTGTTATTGTTAAACTTCTATCATTAATAGCTTAGAGTCAAACAGATATAAAAATTAAAAAAATAAACTTTTCACAATATACTGTATCATAATCTATATTTATATTGTCCAAAAAATTAATGTTATAAAAACAACTGCTACATTTAAAAAAATAACATGATATTCGATTTATTTGATTTTTAACCTTATTTAAGACTAGCATAATTTCATTTATGGCCTAATTTGTTAGATTTGGGGCTTTTTCACTAACATAGTATACTCTTGACATGAAACATTCTGTTTTTAAAGAACTGAACACACCTAACACTACAAAAGAACAAAGAATATTAATACCAAAACCAAAGTGAATAATAAATAAAATACAACTAAATAAAACATACCAAGATCTTCCATGGATTAAAAAAAATTAAAAATATAAATAAATAAATAAATAAATAAATAAATAATGACTATATGCTTCACATATTATAATCAAAACATAAAATTGAAATACTTCTTACTAAATTATAAATAATTTATTTTCTTTTTCACATAGCCTGACATACTCAGATTATAATAATTCTGAAATTTTTAAAATAATTTTAAAATATTTCAGTATTTGAATATACAATATATGAAAATTCTCACACACACACACACACACACACACACACACACACACACACACACACACACACAGACATTTTTCTCAGACTAATTCTTCAGTATGTTCTAAGCATTACATTTGGTGTGTTTCTGAAACAACACTTCTAGTATTACTTTGTAGATATTGAAAATATTAAGCTTAAAAAAGACAAAAGAAAAGAACAGAAAAAGAAAAAGAAAAAAAAAAAGGAAAAAAATATCAAAAAATCTAAATATTTAATAATAATAAACGTTAAAGATTAGCATCAACTGAAAATTAAAAATGTATTCATTGTCAACTATAAAAAGTATTATCTACAACTTGTCTAATAAAACACAACGTAACAGTGGTTTAATAAAACACAACATAACAGTGGTTTAATAAAACAAAATGTAACAGTGGTTTAATAAAACACAACGTAACAGTGGTTTAATAAAACAAAACGTAACACTGACATTTAATAAAACACAACATAACAGTGGTTTAATAAAACACAACATAACAGTGGTTTAATAAAACACAACGTAACAGTGGTTTAATAAAAACGTAACCGTGGTTTAATAAAACGTAACAGTGGTTTAATAAAAACAACATTGGTTTAATAAAACACAACGTGGTTTAATAAAACACAACGTAACAGTGGTTTAATAAAACACAACGTAACACTGGTTTAATAAAACACAACGTAACGTGGTTTAATAAAACACAACGTAACATTGGTTTAATAAAACACAACGTAACACTGGTTTAATAAAACACAACGTAACACTGGTTTAATAAAACACAACATAACAGTGGTTTAATAAAACACAACGTAACAGAGATTATGTTTATACATATTCAAAAAAGAATTCACTGAATAAAAACATAATAAAAATACACGTATTTCTAATTTTTGTTTCATTCTTTTTAATTTATGTAAGAAATTTTAAATTTGTTTCTACCTTTTCCTTTTGGTCTTGAAAATCTGTTTCCAGCAGAAGACATCATTTCACTGCCTCCAGACCCCTGCATGTTTCCTGAAAGCATGTAATAAATATTTTATATAAAAACACACACACACACACACACACACACACACACACACAACACACACACACAACACACAGATACAACACACACACACAACACACACAGATACAACACACAGATACACACACAGATACAACAGATACACAGATACACACACAGATACAACACACAGATACAACACACACACACTCACACACACACATACAACACACACACACACACACACACACACAGATACAACAGATACACACACACACACACACACACACACACAGATACACACACTCACACAGATACAACACACACGCATGCACACATGCACACACACACACACACACACACACTCAAAAGAATATGGTTGCGCACTCAGAAAAGTGAGAAAATTAAATTAAAAACCTGGTTTTAAAGTCTTTGTTGGAAATATATACAGATACAGATTTATTGAAAGTATTAAAAATCTGGGACCAGTGTGTTTGAATTCAGATTCTTGGCTATTTTTTATCACTTTCAAATTAGATCATCACAGTTAAGTGTTTATTTTTAATAAGATTAACATAACGTAACTACTGTATGGAAATAAAGACTGAACATTTACTCATAATGGAATCAAAATAAAATGATCAATTTTCTATGATCATTTTAAACAAAGGGATATAACTACATCATACTGGGATACAATCCACAGTGCATCTTGCTATCATTATTATCAATAATTTAACACAAAGGCCAGTTGTACACTGTAAAGTTAAATCTTGCTGGTGTCTTTATTTATTTCTTTTTTTTTTTCCATTAATACATTTAAAACAATTAATAGTAAAGACAGAAATTATATTTAATAAAATCATTTGTTATACCCTAAAAATTTTTTTTTTTTTTTTTCTTGCTGATATATTACTAAGTACAGTGAAATGTGTCTATTAAAAAGTCAGGTTTACCCATAAGCTCTGTGTCTTTGGGAGGTTTGACGTCCAGTGTCTGTGTGTCCTCGGCTGATTCTTCTGTATTCAACCAGCGTTTCTTCTCCTCATCCCACACAATCTGAAAACATTTAAACCAGAACACGTCATCAGTGGTCAGAAGTTGTGTTTTTTAAATTATAAACAGACTAAATATATTCTACTAGTCAACATATAAAATATTCTGCATTTAATGATAAAAAGAAAAAAATGTTATACGATAATCAAGGATAGTAGGACAAAATTTGGAAAAAATGTAATTCTAATAAACACTGATTCTAAAAGAACAAGTTTGAAAAAAAGAAATGAAAAATCAAAAAATAAACTAACAAAATCTACAAATAAAACAAAAATAAATGTAAACAGGAAAGAAATTAAAACTAATGTTACTGTTGGTTTTTTATCGTCTGGTAGAATCATCTCATTCTTTCTGCCACTTTTCCAGCCAAATATTCCACTGAACCAGCCCTTACTGTTCTTGTCTGAACTCTTCTGAGACTGTAAGTTAATAAAATATTTGTTTTCTGCATTCTGGATCACAGCTTCGAAATACATTTATATAAATATTATTTCAAAGACTTTCTAGTGACACCTTCTTTCACAGTTAAGACTAAATACAAATCTTTGCTTCAAAATATAACATTTTAGTTGATTTTCTTTTTATAAGAGAACACTTTAAACTAACTGCTAGAAATTACCAACATAATTAAAATATATTAACATATTATTATAATTATATATTGACATATCTACTGATATATTACTCTATGACAGAGATAAATGACAAATTAGATATATTACTCTATGACACAGAGATAAATGATAAACAAGATATATTACTCTATGACACAAAGATAAATGATACATGAGATATATTACTCTGACACAGAGATAAATGATGAGATGTATTACTCTACGACACAGATAAATGATGAGATGTATTACTCTATGACACAGATAAATGATGAGATATATTACTATATGACACAAAGATAAATGATGAGATATATTACTCTATGACAGAGATAAATGACAAATTAGATATATTACTCTACGACACAGAGATAAATGATGAGATATATTACTCTATGACACAGATAAATGATGAGATGTATTACTCTACGACAAAGATAAATGATGAGATATATTACTCTATGACACAGATAAATGATGAGATATATTACTCTACGACAGAGATAAATGATGAGATGTATTACTCTATGACACAGAGATAAATGATGAGATATATTACTCTGTGACACAGATAAATGATGAGATGTATTACTATATGACACAGATAAATGATGAGATATATTACTCTATGACACAGATAAATGATGAGATGTATTACTCTATGACACACAGATAAATGATGAGATGTATTACTCTATGACACAGATAAATGTACTCACTGTTTTTTCTTCTTTGACAGTGGCAGACATGCTGAAGCCAGGTTTTGAACTGCCAGAGTGCGCTGCTTTCACGCTGCCCGTGCTGCTGCCTGACATTGTTCTGTGACGACCCCCACCAGACGCTGTCACCGAGCTGCTCTCCGACGTTGTCCTGAACCGCGACGGTGGCGCAACAATCTGAAAATAATCAAACATCAGTAACTCTCTCTCTCTCTCTCTCTCTCTATCCAGAGACTGGACACATTCTACAAGGACATCAAACAAGGTGATGTACTACATACTAAGTGAAAACTACTTTATAAACAAGTCAGAAATATTACATAAAATCACTAACAACTAATCTATGGTAAAAGGTTGTTTAAATCACAAACCTGACCCGTGGCTGCACCGAAATAGTCGAATGCTGAAGACTCCTGTGAGTTGTTTTGTGAAGGATCAAACACTTGGTCAGCGTTCACGTCAACGCTGTGTACAGACGCAACGCTACTTCGCTGACTGTGCAGGCGATCACTGTACTGACCATGAGGTGTCTGGACGTCCTGGGCAAACTGGTCAAAACTTCCCCGGTGACTGGACATTGGGTCGCTGGCTATCTGAGTACTCGTCTGGGTGTTTGGAGTGGGAAATCCTGTACTTGTGTAACCTGCAGATGTTAAAAGTTTCAGAAGATCAACAAAGAGGGAACTGTGACATGAAATAAAACACAAAACTTAATCATTATACAGAAAATAAAATCAGTGTACAAAAACATGATGATGACGACTACATTTCAAGTATTAATATGAAATTTCTTTTTCTTGTTCCTCTTTTTTTTCTGACTATAAATAATTTATTTATAAGAAAAGCAAAATCTCTATCTACCATTTCACCTGTACAATTATATATATTAATAATTATCAGGTTTGTAAATATACAGGAATATTTCAACCCTGCTGATAAAGAACTAACAGTGATTAATGTGTAATTAAAAAGTGAAGATTACTTGAGGCAGACTGATATTCAGACACGCCTGACTGGTCAGCAGTTTGGTTCTGTGACTGATACTCGTGGGAATTACCTGAAACAAACATCAAAATAAATTAAATTAGTCATCACAAAAATCAAGTGATAAACAAATAACTTGTGTTATTTTATTTTCAGATTTCAGCCAATCAGGGGAAATATAAACAAGAATTTAAATTCAAAACAAATGGCAAGAAATGTTGAGATTAGGTTTATACAGTTTATACAATATTAGATAAAATTCAGTTACGTACATGGTTCTGAATATGGGCAGGAGTAACCCTCTGGGTTTTTGTTGGAATATAAATTTACTTCATTACATAATTCACCAACTTCTATGATAAGGATAAAATTCAGTAGACAATTTGCCGAACTTCTAAATTATTTAAAACAGATTTTTGAATAGAATTAAAGAATTAAAACCCACTTTTTATCATTTAATTATCTTCTATCAATCTACCTACCTACCTACCTCCCTATCAACCTATCTATCTATCTATCAACCTATCTATCTATCTATCAACCTATCTATCTATCAACCTATCTATCTATCTATCTATCTATAAACAGATCTAGTCTATGTACCGTGTTGATTCTGCCAGTGTGTGTTATACACAGAACTCTGTATGTCTGTGGTGTTGTGTAAGCTGTGATTAGATATTTGCTGCTGTGACGTGTACACGATGTTCTGATGTTCCTGTGGATTCAGTGTTGTGCCGTAGTCGTGTACTCCAGTGTAGTTTACATCACCACTGTCGCTGCTCGCCGATGTCCCTGCTAGGAACACTGGCGTGACGTTTCCTGACATCGGCTGGATTGATCCGTCCTTCAACAAACAAACAAACAAAATATAACAAACACATAACAAACAAACAAAATATAACACATAACAAACAAAATATAAAACAAACACATAACAAACAAAATATAAAACAAATACATAACAAACAAAATATAATACATAACAAAATATAACATACGTAACAAACAAAATAAAACAAACACATAACAAACAAAATATAAAACAAACACATAACAAAAACAAAATATAAAACAAACACAGAACAAACAAACAAAATATAAAACAAACACATAATAAACAAACAAAATATTCTAATATTGTCATTCATATTAATCTACAATAAAATAAATAAAGAGTAAACAGATTTCCTTTCTTACAGGAATATGCCCAAGCCATTCTATTTAATCCTAAAAGGATTTTGGCTTATTCATAGGCAGGAGACAATTTTCAAGTAAATGATAGAGAAATAATTAAAACCAGGAGGAAAACAGGTGTAGATACACTGAAATAACACAATGTGTTACCATTACGAATTCAAATATAAAAAATTTATTAAAAGCTATGAATAGTCAAATATTTGTTTACATATAATAATAAACATTACTTGTGGCTGAATAAATAAATAAAATTCTGAAAACTTATACATAAACAAAAATGGTCATTCTCTCTTTGTGTCACACAAAGCTCAATATGAAAAGATACAACTAGAACATGTACCAAATTTAATATTAAACAAGTGACTTACGTCATAGGCCACACAGATTCTGTACAAGTGCTGCAACCAGGGCGCATCTTCAGCATCATCACCCTCCTGTTGTCTCTGTGGATCATAGAACTTCAAACGATTCGCCATCTGAAATTATTTAGTGTAATATTATCTTTTGTATTCACAAATCACATCTGAAATTATTTAGTGTAATATTATCTTTTTTATTCACAAATCACATCTGAAATTATTTAGTGTAATATTATTATTTTTTTATTCACAAATCACATCTGAAATTATTTAGCAACATTTAGTGTAATATTATTATTTTTTTATTCACAAATCACATCTGAAATTATTTAGTGTAATATTATCTTTTTTTATTCACAAATCACATCTGAAATTATTTAGTGTAATATTATCTTTTTTATTCACAAATCACATCTGAAATTATTTAGTGTAATATTATTATTTTTTTATTCACAAATCACATCTGAAATTATTTAGCAACATTTAGTGTAATATTATTATTTTTTATTCACAAATCACATCTGAAATTATTTTTATTTCTTTTTTTTATTCACAAATCACATCTGAAATTATTTAGTGTAATATTATCTTTTTTATTCACAAATCACATCTGAAATTATTTAGTGTAATATTATTATTTTTTTATTCACAAATCACATCTGAAATTATTTAGCAACATTTAGTGTAATATTATTATTTTTTTATTCACAAATCACATCTGAAATTATTTAGTGTAATATTATTATTTTTTTATTCACAAATCACATCTGAAATTATTTAGTGTAATATTATTATTTTTTTATTCACAAATCACATCTGAAATTATTTAACAACATTTAGTGTAATATTATATTTTTTTATTCACAAATCACATGTGAAATTATTCAGTAAAATTCAGTGTAAATGTATATTCTTTTATTCTCTGGTAACAGTAAAATGTAAGCCCTAGTTACACAGTATGTCTAGAAGATCCTGATCTACATGTCCAATGGTTCTAAGACCATGTTATAATTTAGAAATAATTAACAGATATTGTAAGTGCACTAAATGCATATGTGTCTGTGTTTGTGAGTGTTATGCTGTGTCTGTGTCAATTTTTATATTAACTGCTGTTTTGTACTGATTTTCTGTGCAATTAATTTATCATTTGACTGTCTTTAATCAACAACACAAATGTAACTAATGCAATCTCGTGCAAGCAATACACATTTATACCAGATGTTATAATGATGTGAAGAATTAAATAAACAAATGAAAGGAGAAGAAAAGAACAAACCTCGTACAAGACTTTGACAAACGTGGGCTGGAACCAGGCTGGGGAATGCTGCACTGCTGTTGAGATCACTTCACAGTAATGTAGAGCCTAAAAATAAACAATTTGTTTACCACTGGCTGTAAGTTAATTTTCCATCATTAATTATCAAAACTGTAGATTAAAAGCATCTTTGGGGAAAGCTTTAAGCATTATAACTGAACAGGTCACATGATAATACAATTTATATTGAAAAAAACAAAAACAACATGTGTGTGTGTGCTTGTGTGTCTCTTTGTGTATTTGTTGGTGTATTTTGTGTGGGAATAGGGGGTGTAAATGTATGTTGTATATTTCTATGTATCTATGTGTGTCTGTTATTAAATACATACCTCTTGAGGAAATCCATATTCAGCCAGTCTAGCAGCATAAACAAACTTGTACACCTGAAAGTATAACACAAATTAAGTAATAGTACATTATACAGACATCAAAATGACATATTTTATTATCATAATTTAGACAAGAACAATAAAAGTAAATCCACAGTCTCAACACATAATGCTATTTAACATTTTGTTTGAAGGAAAGTGACCTGTCAGTGAGGTGATTTTTAAAATACTGTCAGGAGAAATCTGTGGTTACAGAAACAGTTTGATATTACTGAGGTGATTTTTAAAATGCTGTCTGGGAGAAATCTGTGGTTACAGAAACAGTTTGATATTACTGAGGTGATTTTTAAAATGCTGTCAGGAGAAATCTGTGATTACAGAAACAGTTTGATATTACTGAGGTGATTTTTAAAATGCTGTCAGGAGAAATCTGTGATTACAGAAACAGTTTGATATTACTGAGGTGATTTTTAAAATGCTGTCAGGAGAAATCTGTGGTTACAGAAACAGTTTGATATTACTGAGGTGATTTTTAAAATGCTGTCAGGAGAAATCTGTGGTTACAGAAACAGTCTGATATTACTGAGGTGATTTTTAAAATGCTGTCAGGAGAAATCTGTGGTTACAGAAACAGTCTGATATTACTGAGGTGATTTTTAAAATCCTGTCAGGAGAAATCTGTGGTTACAGAAACAGTCTGATATTACTGAGGTGATTTTTAAAATCCTGTCAGGAGAAATCTGTGGTTACAGAAACAGTCTGATATTACTGAGGTCATTTTTAAAATACTGTCAGGAGAAATCTGTGGTTACAGAAACAGTCTGATATTACTGAGGTGATTTTTAAAATGCTGTCAGGAGAAATCTGTGATTACAGAAACAGTTTGATATTACTGAGGTGATTTTTAAAATGCTGTCAGGAGAAATCTGTGGTTACAGAAACAGTTTGATATTACTGAGGTGATTTTTAAAATGCTGTCAGGAGAAATCTGTGGTTACAGAAACAGTTTGATATTACTGAGGTGATTTTTAAAATGCTGTCAGGAGAAATCTGTGGTTACAGAAACAGTTTGATATTACTGAGGTGATTTTTAAAATGCTGTCAGGAGAAATCTGTGGTTACAGAAACAGTTTGATATTACTGAGGTGATTTTTAAAATGCTGTCAGGAGAAATCTGTGGTTACAGAAACAGTTTGATATTACTGAGGTGATTTTTAAAATACTGTCAGGAGAAATCTGTGATTACAGAAACAGTTTGATATTACTGAGGTGATTTTTAAAATACTGTCAGGAGAAATCTGTGATTACAGAAACAGTTTGATATTACTGAGATGATTTTTCAAATACTGTCAGGAGAAATCTGTGGTTACAGAAACAGTTTGATATTACTGAGGTGATTTTTAAAATACTGTCAGGAGAAATCTGTGGTTACAGAAACAGTTTGATATTACTGAGATGATTTTTCAAATACTGTCAGGAGAAATCTGTGGTTACAGAAACAGTTTGATATTACTGAGGTGATTTTTAAAATACTGTCAGGAGAAATCTGTGGTTACAGAAACAGTTTGATATTACTGAGGTGATTTTTAAAATGCTGTCTGGGAGAAATCTGTGGTTACAGAAACAGTTTGATATTACTGAGGTGATTTTTAAAATGCTGTCAGGAGAAATCTGTGGTTACAGAAACAGTTTGATATTACTGAGGTGATTTTTAAAATACTGTCAGGGAGAAATCTGTGATTACAGAAACAGTTTGATATTACTGAGATGATTTTTAAAATGCTGTCAGGAGAAATCTGTGGTTACAGAAACAGTTTGATATTACTGAGGTGATTTTTAAAATGCTGTCAGGAGAAATCTGTGGTTACAGAAGCAGTTTGATATTACTGAGGTTAACTAATTGTGTCATCCATCTTCTGAAACATGAAACCAATAAACAATGTCATGTTAATTCACAGAGAGGTCTCTGCAATTTGCACGGAAACAGCTGAACTAGAGAGTTTTTAATCAAATCATTTTAAAAGGATGAAAATTTGTAATGTCATAGAAAATAAGATGAATTATATAGTGATTTTAAAAGCGTATATATTATGTGAATATGTACAGATATATCTCCCCTCTGCGTTTGTAGAAACAATTTTCATTACAAAGTTAAACTAAACATAAACTACTGAGACAAAATTACCTGAAAGTGTGGTAAAAAGAAAGACGAGTTGCTCAGTGACTGTGCGTACTCGTAAACCTCTGTACACTGTATGGCTTCATTTGTCACAAACTGTTCCAAAGTGGTGCTAGGAAATTTTCAAAATGAATAATTATTAAAATTTTAATATGGTAAAAGTAGTCACTGGACCAGACAGTCCATTACAACTTAAGTAAAAATAAAAAAAATAATAATATTAAAATTTAAAAAATTTAAATAAATATTCAAAAACATAATAATAAAAATTAAATTAAATATTAAAAAAAGAAAGAAAATGTTTTAATTTTAATCCTCTTGTTATCTGTTATTTTTTGGAAAGAGTAACTGTTATTATCTTTAAATTAGCATTCTGAATTTTGTTGAATTTTTAAAGAGATATATGAGGGACAGATATTCTCGCTGCAATTTATTTTTCAATTAAAAACAAGAAGGAAAAATATACAGGTACACACACATGCACCCTAGCATGCATACAAGAACAGACGCACACACATACATACAGAAAACAAATAAATATAGTAGTAAATAATACTAGTAATAGTAACAATAAACAAATCACAAAATATACAAGAAAACATTTCTTAACTTACTTATGGCTGGACCCAATTAACACAAGTTTGGATGTTTTCTTGTTGAATGTTCCAAACCCAGTCTGCGCCATGATGTAGCAGAAGTGACTCGCAAACAAGTAGCCCTTAGCAGCTGAAACATCAAAGTTCTTAGTGCAAAATGAAATGAGATCAGCATGAAAGGTTTCAGTAACTGATTATACCATGTGTACATAAGCCTAACAAAGTAACTTATTAAAGTAAGTATGGATATTAATACTTAGTTTTAAGGATGTAGTGCAGAGTGCATGAGAAAAATAAAAACTCTATAACTGTCATTACTCATACTTTCTCATTATTTATATTTATTATTAATAATTAAGTACAATAATTAAGTATTACTAGTCATTGTTTTCCTTTTTTACTAGCAACTAGTATGCACATTAATAATTTTATTCAGGGCACTCTGTATCAAACACTATTAATAATTAAATAAAGTGTCGTACCCAGTGTGTCTCCGAGGAGAGAAATACTTTTTCTGTCGAGCTCAGGCTTTGAAGAGTGATTGGAAAGAATCATCGCTAGGTGTGGTCTCCAGTCCCCCCACCTCTCATCAGCCACACACTGTAAATTAATTATTCAAAACATTTTATTCTGAAAACTGAAAGTAATTATATGAAGACTATCTTAAACAATTTAATTAAAAATATGATACTGTTGAAATTATTAAGAGACAAATCTTGAGCATTTAGACCAGTACACATATTATAACATATGCAAATGTGTATGTAAAAACATATCAGACGTACCTCACACACACACGCAGCACATATACACACACACTCACAGACAGACACACACAGAGACAGACACAGACAGACACTCATACAACACACACACACACAGACACACACACACAAACACAGACAGACACACACAGACACACACACAGACACACAGACAGACACACACAGAGACACACACACACACACACACACACACACACACACACACAGACACACACACAGAGACAGACAGACACACAGACACACATACAACACACACACAGAGACAGACACACACACACACAGACACACACACACACAAACAGACACACACACACAGACACACACAGAGACACACACACAGACACACACACTAACAGACACACACACACAGACAGACAGACACGCAGACACAATGACTCACAGTAACAGCAGCAGGTTGACGACCAGACATCAGCTGGTAAAGTGTCTGAAGAGGATCATTCATCTTCATAGCACTGTTCGCAAATCTGTAACAAATTTATTTTCTTTTTAATTATATACACAGACAATATTTAACATAAATTTTCTTTCCTTTTTTTCGTTTTTTTTCAGAAGATTTACTCTGCATTTGCAATGGTTCACATTAAGTCAAAGATTACACTTTAATTCGAGTTTTGCAGGAAGATTTAGTAAAATGAATCCTTTGACTGATTCAACTAAGTGGTCAGCTACCTTGTCATCACATTAGCGTGTGTCCGGTTGTCCATCTTGCTGGCCAGGAACAGTGCGTGTCCCCACAGATGATTCTTCATGGCACACTCCAAGGCATCCTGAAAATTTATTTTAAAAACAGAAGAAACATAAATATTTGTTGATGACAAAACAATACTTTCAACACTGAAGATAAACATTAAGATAATGTAATTACCTAAAATATTATCTTGATATAAAATTTTAAAAAAAAGCAAATAAGTAACACAAGTAAGTGTGTCTGTTTCATCCAGGAATCATATGCAGATAAAATCCTGTTTAAAGCTGATACTTCAAATAAAAACAGTGAGTTTCTACAAGGTCTGATTAAGAGAAACTGCCTGTGTTGGATTGTAAATGTATTACACTGTAAACTAAGAAATGATTTCTCTATCCATTTAAATAAACTATAATTATTTTTTTTTATAGATTATATCAGTCTAGATTAGTAACAATTCAAATGTTTATTACTGTGATCACTATTTACTGCAGGTTTTTTTTGTTTAACAAGCTTTTCACGTGACACTTAAATGAGCCCCTCCTTTTGAAAACTCCTAAAACCCCGCATTAAGCAGACAAAGATTGACTCTAATCCTGTCCACCCACAGGACTCATCTTGATCGGCTACATCACAGCTTCATCCTGTCTGTCAGTTTTATTTCAGTTTTTTCTTTTAAACACACTAACTACTTTGATAACAACTTAAATTTTGTCGATATTATTCTTATCTACAAACTTTGTAAGCATTCCACCTGCTGAAATATGACAACCAACAACTGTGTGACATGATGAACTATTGATATTTGAAGATTCTGATTAATGTATTTATTAATATGTTTAACTAAATATATAAGAATTAAATTCATTTAAAAACAGTTGAGTCTACTGTAATATAACACACACACACACACACACACACACCCAGACACACCTACCCACACACACCCACACCCACCCACCCACCCACACACACACACACACACACACACAACACACACACACACACACACACACACACACACACACACACACACACACACACACACACACACACACACACACACATTTATATATATATATATATCAAAGCCAGCCACTGAGGAAATCTAAACAGACCTTTTTCCTTCCATACAACACTAGGTTTCTGAATCGGTCAGTTGCTTCTTCGAGAACCGTGGACCTGGTCACCAGAGTCCTGTCAGTCTCTGACTTCAACCTATGTGCAGTGTTTTCACTTTCATCATCATCATCGACAACATCGAGTTCATCGAGACTGCGTGAGATCTTCAGTCCTATCATGCTGTACTCGTGTGTCGAGGGTTCGTGATCTTCTAACAGCAACTCAGCTACATCTGTTCCAATTATTGTCTGAAAAAAATTAATAAATAAAAACCCTTATAAAGATATATTTTCATTTTAATTACTAACCATATATTTAGAAATAAACAAGTCATTTCTCAATTTATTATTCTGGTTAAGGATCAAAAACGAATTAGTGAAAGTGCCACACTTCATGGAGTATTCTTCTGAACCAACAACATGTGATTTTTAAATGCAGGCAGGATAATACATACCACAGAATTTATTAAACTATTTGTAGAATCCTGGCTTGAACAAGAAATAGTCCACAATGAGAAGACATTTTACAACTGTGCCCTGCTTTTTTTTATATTATTATTAGAAGAAAAAAAGTCATAATATGTCTACTTCATCATTTACATTCAGACCTCTAGATCCTGATAAACCAAATAGCTGTGGTTGAAATTCAATTATCCTACTGCTTTCTCTGAATACCAATCTTCTATACATACATATATATATATTAATGTATTTAGTGTTTACCTTCAGCCTCTCAAGAAACCAAACAGTGAATTCTTTTTTAACAATACACATTGGCTAATATTATACTATACAGCAAGTGAACTATATTTGTGTTAAATCTGGGAATGGCTGCAGTATTGGTGTGTGAGTTTGATCACTTGTCCTAGTTGTGAATAAGTCAGTGAGATTCAGCTTTGTACAGAAATAAGAGAAGTAACAGTACCCTGTTCTGTTTGTCCTAGTTGTGAATAAGTCAGTGAGATTCAGCTTTGTACAGAAATAAGAGAAGTAACAGTACCCTGTTCTGTTTGTCCTAGTTGTGAATAAGTCAGTGAGACTCAGTTTTGTACAGAAACAAGAGAAGTAACAGTACCCTGTTCTGTTTGTCCTAGTTGTGAATAAGTCAGTGAGATTCAGCTTTGTACAGAAACAAGAGAAGTAACAGTACCCTGTTCTGTTTGTCCTAGTTGTGAATAAGTCAGTGAGATTCAGTTTTTTTGTACAGAAATAAGAGAAACAAGAGAAGTAACAGTACCCTGTTCTGTTTGTCCTAGTTGTGAATAAGTCAGTGAGATTCAGGTTTGTACAGAAACAAGAGAAGTAACAGTACCCTGTTCTGTTTGTCCTAGTTGTGAATAAGTCAGTGAGATTCAGTTTTGTACAGAAACAAGAGAAACAAGAGAAGTAACAGTACCCTGTTCTGTTTGTCCTAGTTGTGAATAAGTCAGTGAGATTCAGGTTTGTACAGAAATAAGAGAAGTAACAGTACCCTGTTCTGTTTGTCCTAGTTGTGAATAAGTCAGTGAGATTCAGCTTTGTACAGAAATAAGAGAAGTAACAGTACCCCGTTCTGTTTGTCCTAGTTGTGAATAAGTCAGTGAGATTCAGCTTTGTACAGAAATAAGAGAAGTAACAGTACCCTGTTCTGTTTCTCCTAGTTGTGAATAAGTCAGTGAGACTCAGTTTTGTACAGAAACAAGAGAAACAAGAGAAGTAACAGTACCCTGTTCTGTTTGTCCTAGTTGTGAATAAGTCAGTGAGACTCAGTTTTTCAGAAGTAACAGTACCCTGTTCTGTTTCTGTACAGAAATAAAGTGAGATTCAACTGTACAGAAATAAGAGAAACAAGAGAAGTAACAGTACCCTGTTCTGTTTGTCCTAGTTGTGAATAAGTCAGTGAGATTCAGTTTGTGCTATTAAGAGAAACAAGAGAAGTAACAGTACCCTGTTCTGTTTGTCCTAAGAGAAACAAGAGAAGTAACAGTACCCTGTTCTGTTTGTCCTAGTTGTGAATAAATCAGTGAGATTCAGTTTGTGCTATTAAGAGAAACAAGAGAAGTAACAGTACCCTGTTCTGTTTGTCCTAGTTGTGAATAAGTCAGTGAGATTCAGTTTTGTGCTATTAAGAGAAACAAGAGAACTAACAGTACCCTGTTCTGTTTGTCCTAGTTGTGAATAAGCCAGTGAGATTCAGTTTTGTACAGAATTAAGAGAAGTAACAGTACCCTGTTCTGTTTGTCCTAGTTGTGAATAAGCCAGTGAGATTCAGTTTTGTACAGAAATAAGAGAAGTAACAGTACCCTGTTCTGTTTGTCCTAGTTGTGAATAAGCCAGTGAGATTCAGTTTTGTACAGAAATAAGAGAAACAAGAGAAGTAACAGTACCCTGTTCTGTTTGTCCTAGTTGTGAATAAGTCAGTGAGATTCAGTTTTGTACAGAATTAAGAGAAGTAACAGTACCCTGTTCTGTTTGTCCTAGTTGTGAATAAGTCAGTGAGATTCAGTTTTGTACAGAATTAAGAGAAGTAACAGTACCCTGTTCTGTTTGTCCTAGTTGTGAATAAGTCAGTGAGATTCAGTTTTGTACAGAATTAAGAGAAGTAACAGTACCCTGTTCTGTTTGTCCTAGTTGTGAATAAGTCAGTGAGATTCAGTTTGTGCTATTAAGAGAAACAAGAGAAGTAACAGTACCCCGTTCTGTTTGATAAGGCGTTCGAGCAGTCTCCACATGAGCTGTGCAGACTCCCTGTCTGACAAGTTCATGTTTTCCAAACACTGTCTGGACTTCTGCTGACAGAACCTTAGGACATCAGTCTTGTGTGTGTCCATTCTGAAAGATGCAATTTACACAATTATTAGAATTAGAATAGTTTAAAATGCTAGACAGTGTGTTCACCTTTGAATCATCTGCTTTTATTCATTTTGCTTTGTTAATGAGAGAGAGAGAGAGTATATGTGGTGTATGTGTGTGTGTGTGTGTCTTATTACAGATTTAGAAAAAACATTTCCAGCCATAGTTCAACTATAAAATGGTACCAAAGTAATACATATTTGTATCTAATACTCAAAAGAAGTAATTTTGTGGTTTTATTATTTTGAAACTAGAACATGAAACTAAAAACAACAATGAAGCTAAAGAGTTGGTATTGAAATATAAATGAAATGGCAATATCATTATACTGCTGTTTTAAATAATTTCTGATAACATTTGATGCCATAAGCATTAAGGAGACAAGCTTTAATATACTGTTTTTTGATTGTTATGATATAATGAAATATTTTACACATTACATTATATTTAAGATACAGAAAAAAAAAGCCTCTGAATATCTTCAGTAAGTATTAAATCTCTAATGAAATTAAAAAAGAAATTATTTGAAATATTTGTATTTTTAAAAATCAATTTCATTCCAAATAATGAAATATAACAGTTATGTCATTGAACATTGTAAAGTTAGATTTTTATGAACTCCTTGTTATTAAATAGTTCTTCTTTTGTTTGTTTTTGTCCTTTGAATTTTTAAGTCCATGATTTATGCTATCAAACTAAACAATTTAGTCTACATGCCTGAATGTTGTGTTTTTACTGCATTTTATTCATATATTTGGTTTCATTCATTTTTTCTTTGCAAATAAATTCTTAAACATAGCTTTATAGAATTTTGTACATTTTGTGGGTTTTCTTAATTAGAATTTTTGCTTTGTTACTCTGTATAAACCAAATAATATCAAATATAATTTGTTAAAATCTAGCAAATAAGTTTACAAAGACACTTATCTAGTAGACAAAATACATTTGACATGAAAAACAAATCACTGAACAGACCAAAAAGAAATGTTAGTGTTATCTGGTATCAGTTCATGCTGCTGTATTCAGTATGTAAGAATTACATGTGATGTGTGTTATGCTGGTATCAGTTCATGCTGCTGTATTCAGTATGTAAGAATTACATGTGATGTGTGTTATGCTGGTATCAGTTCATGCTGCTGTATTCAGTATGTAAGAATTACATGTGATGTGTGTTATGTTGGTATCAGTTCATGCTGCTGTATTCAGTATGTAAGAATTACATGTGATGTGTGTTATGTTGGTATCAGTTCATGCTGCTGTATTCAGTATGTAAGAATTACATGTGATGTGTGTTATGCTGGTATCAGTTCATGCTGCTGTATTCAGTATGTAAGAATTACATGTGATGTGTGTCATGCTGCTGTATTCAGTATGTAAGAATTACATGTGATGTGTGTCATATTGGTGTCAGAGATTGGAATCTTAGTCTAATTTTAATACTGGGCAAAAAGATGCATACGTGTGTGTGTGTGTGTGTGTGTTGGTGTATATATATATAGAGAGAGAGAGAAAGAGAGAGAGAGAGAGAGCTATATACATAGAGATATAGATATAAATACATATAGATATAGATATATACATATATATATATAGACAGACAGATAGAAAGATAGCTAGATAGCTAGGTAGACAGATTATAATAAATGTATGTATGTATGTCTATAAACATTGTATATTCACTGTGTGAGTGGACCAGGAAAAACTTTAAGATCTTCTGCCTCTGTTCTGTCAGACAGCATTGTCCCAATTTCCTCAATGTGGACAAGGGCTGGCTGTCCATCTGCTGGACTGTTGGGTAAAACCTTGATGAGGTGACCATTAGGACCAAAGGTAGCTCTCACGTGAGGGATGGTGTGTTTTTGTGGGGTCAGTCTGCCTGTTGCTTTTTCAGCTACAAACAGTTTAAAAACTCAGCTTGATGAAAATGTATACTTGTAGCTTATTATGAAGTAAATATTCAATATTAATAGCTATGAGAGTCAGTCATATAAAATAAATAAATAATAAAAAAAATGACATTTTATTATGAATACAGAAATACTTCTATATAATCATTTATAGACATTACTAGTCAATATTCCAATGGGATTATGGAATGGTAGGTTGCAATTCTTTGATACTCACACAATCCAAATAATAACAATTATGTATTATAACTTTCTGATGAACAATAAAACAATTTTAGAATAAATTAAAATATGTTCAAATAAAATTTAAAATATAGACATATTACCTTGTTGGTAATAATCGTATGGATAACCAGCCTGATTGTAATATGCATCGTATCCATATGCATAATTATCATAAGCATAGGGACCATACCCTTGCTGTTGGTATTCTGCTTCTGTATAACCATGGCGACTTGAGGATCGAGAATGGTGACCATAATAATCAGCACTAAAAATAAATTCATTAATAATTCATTAAGAATGGCAGTGATTTTATTTCTCAAATACCTTACTCGCATGTTTGCTGTGCTCATGTGTGATTAATAATTAAATTATCAATATTTATCAGTGTTTTGTTTATAAACAATGTGAGTAATATGATTGAGATTTTCATGATTTATTGCAGAGGTTTCCAAACAGAGACATCGAAGGGAGTAAAAAGAGAACCAATTTGTAGTTTCTTTCATTCTAAATACAATGAAAAATTGAAAATAATTAGAGACTGAAAAGTAATAGTGGGTACAAAACATGGTCAAAATGTGGTGAGCCAAAATGGTTTGCAAAACCTCTGTGCTTTCTTTAGTATAAATGCTTCTCAAAACGTTTGAAAAATATACATATCCTTTGTTATGCTGGACAAGAGAAGAAATATTCTTTAAAAAATGTGATCCACAATTTTCACTAATAAAACAGTATCCACATTTGGTAAAAAATCAGAATGATAGTGTAAAAGTTTAGTTTGCATGCAACACAAACTGGTATTATAAATTCAAAATATCATTACATAGTTTTGTGGCAGTTTAATATACAATTTTGTGGATGGGGGTTAAAGATACTTACTGAGGGGGTTAAGACACAACTTTTGAGGGTGTAAAAGACAGTTTTATGGGGGTTAAGACATTTTTACAGGGGGTATAAAATGCAGTTCTAGGATTAAACCTGAACTTACATATTTCTCATGCACACTTCAGGTGAAATAAAGAAGTTCTATACTCCTTATTTTCTGAAAAATGCTCCAACATTTTCTGCATAATGCTTTTATAAAACAAAATGTGCCAGCTATGAAAGAGTACAATCACAGTTTCAAAGTTAGTAATAAGGATCCATGCATTTCAAGTTTCATGAAGCATGCTGTAGTCACCATTTTCTGCAAAATGCTTTATGAAAATAAGAAACAGTTTTCATCGTCTGTCAGATTTACAAATGAAACAAACAGGTTCACATTCTCAGCTTATCAAGCAAATCCTAGTTTTGAGAAATCTGCAGACATAATCAAATAATTTGTCTGTATAAAACAAATGTTTTACTTGCCTGAAAGAGATACATTTTCCAAATTTGTTGAGAATCAAAATAAAAGAATTTTAACTTAAATAATTTTCATCACTTCTTATTAATGATAAATTAAAAAAAAAAAAAATTAAAAGAAAATGTATTATTTGTAATTTAATCCATTTATAAAGATTTATACAGGTGTTATTTATAACAACTTGTGTCTCACCTCTGCCGGCCTGTTTCATCAATGGCTGGGGTGTTTCCCCGAGACTGGCTTTGGTCTCTGGGTCTGTACTGTTCCTCAGGGTACTGAGAGTAATACTCACTGTATCTGAAACAGAAATGTTACAAACAAGCTTGCACACATGCCAGTCTCTAGTTCAGTTACTTTTTAAAAACCTCTATCAAGCAGAGATTTATTTTTACAAGAACAGTTAAAATAACACAGGCATATATGAGTAGGCAGGCAAAGAACATGGACATGCATGAACAAACACACACACACACACAGATAAAGACACTTAATACTTGTAGACCACTAACATGTTGTTGTGAATTATGAAACAGTTTAGAAATATGTAACCAGTCTATTTTAAACCTCAAATTCTGTTTTACATGATTTATAAATTATATTGTTTATGTTGTTACTGTTGTTCTTTGAGTTTATGTTACCTATAAGCTGCTAAAAATATCAAAAACAACAAATAGGAATTTATATATACATATGAGAAAAACAGTTTTAGAAAAATGAAACTGGCATTATGTATTCATGTATATGCTAAATTCTCTTTTTACCAGACAACAGCTGATTTATGTTACTTGTATAACATAATGCACAAAGATCTTAAGACATTGAAATAAACAGCTAAAGATTAACTTTAGCATCAGTCTGATCATTCAGATTAACAGAAACAAACACAAATCCTAAACAAACCAATTCAGTATTATTGAAACATGCATTTCTAATAATGAAGTAATCAGAAAAATATACTTTTATAGCAAACAGAACATGATGCACAAACTATTTTAAAACAACAAACAGATACACTTGGATATTGATAAAAAGATTAATGGGGGCTTTCTTGGGAGGTTTTGGGGGATTTTTCTTTTTATACATTTTATTTATTATTTACAATTCTCATATAGATTTCCTACAAAAGATATGAAACCTATTGGTTCTTTCAATGTGCTTCTCTTACTATATGAGAAACAGGAAACAGCCAAAATATTCCATTTTATATAGAAAACTGACACTAATGACAACCTACCCCCAAAATACATTAAAATGTTAAACTAAATTATAATCTTAATATTTGTTACTGCAAGGAAAATGTGTTAAAAACATAATTGTGTATTATTCAATTTATTGGAATAAAAAGAAACCTTGGATCGTAGGCTTGTCCATATCGTGAATAGTTGCTCAGCTCATCGTAGTAAGCTGAGGTGTAGCGCGCATCTTGATGTTGATAGTAGCGGTAGTAGTAATCATCATAATGTCTTTGTCCCTGGTAATTATAATAACCTGCCAAGAAAAAATATATAAATAACAATATTCTTCAAAACAAATATACTGAGAAATATAATCTATCTAAGGAATATTCTTTCCTTTTAACTGTCTATTTACATAGCTATCAACATAATCTTGTCGATCAGAAATGTAAAATTATTAAACTTGTCGATGTTTATTTATGGGTATTTCCTTTTTTGTTAAAAACAGTCAAAATGTATCCATATTTGGCAGAACTTTTGAGGATTCAAGTTAATCATTATAATAAACATTTGGAAGCAGTCAGGAAGCAGAATCTGTTCAGTGCCTTAATGTCACATCCTATAGCTGAGCACATAAAAAAACAACAATAATAATAATAATAATTTAAAAATAAAATAAAATAAAAAATACAAAAATAAACAAACAAAACAAACAAACAAATAAACAATAGAAGAAATGCTGTGCAGCAGAAAACTTTGATAACATGTAAATGTATTTCATGTGTTTAATGATCAGTGAAATTAGAACTACCTCGGTATCTATCCCAGTGTCTGTACTGCTGTTCTCTGTTATCTGCAGGTAACTGGTTAGACTCATCCAGCGATGTCGAAGATGGCCTCGAAGAAGGTCGAACTTGATCTGAGAAAATAAAAAACTTCAACAATTAGGTAAGAAAAATTTAGCTTTTTGAGTTTTTCAGCAATATTTCTGTCACAGTTTTGACAAGAAGCTGTCTTCTAAATGCTGTGTGTGAAAATGTTAACTCCTGCGTATCTGTTAACTCCTGTGTATCTGTTAACTCCTGTGTATGTTAACTACTGTGTATCTGTTAACTACTGTGAATCTGTTAACTCCTGTGTATCTGTTAACTCCTGTGTATCTGTTAACTCCTGTGTATGTTAACTACTGTGTATGTTAACTACTGTGTATCTGTTAACTCCTGTGTATCTGTTAACTCCTGTGTATCTGTTAACTACTGTGTATCTGTTAACTCCTGTGTATGTTAACTACTGTGAATCTGTTAACTCCTGTGTATCTGTTAACTCCTGTGTATCTGTTAACTACTGTGTATGTTAACTACTGTGAATCTGTTAACTCCTGTGTATCTGTTAACTCCTGTGTATCTGTTAACTCCTGTGTATGTTAACTCCTGTGTATCTGTTAACTCCTGTGTATCTGTTAACTACTGTGTATGTTAACTACTGTGTATGTTAACTACTGTGAATCTGTTAACTCCTGTGTATCTGTTAACTCCTGTGTATGTTAACTACTGTGTATGTTAACTACTGTGTATGTTAACTACTGTGAATCTGTTAACTCCTGTGTATCTGTTAACTACTGTGTATGTTAACTACTGTGTATGTTAACTACTGTGTATCTGTTAACTCCTGTGTATCTGTTAACTACTGTGTATGTTAACTACTGTGTATGTTAACTACTGTGTATCTGTTAACTCCTGTGTATCTGTTAACTACTGTGTATGTTAACTACTGTGTATGTTAACTACTGTGTATGTTAACTACTGTGAATCTGTTAACTCCTGTGTATCTGTTAACTCCTGTGTACCTGTTAACTACTGTGTATGTTAACTACTGTGTATGTTAACTACTGTGTATCTGTTAACTCCTGTGTATCTGTTAACTACTGTGTATGTTAACTACTGTGTATCTGTTAACTCCTGTGTATCTGTTAACTCCTGTGTATCTGTTAACTACTGTGTCTGTTAACTACTGTGTATCTGTTAACTCCTGTGTATGTTAACTCCTGTGTATCTGTTAACTACTGTGTATCTGTTAACTACTGTGTATGTTAACTCCTGTGTATCTGTTAACTCCTGTGTATGTTAACTACTGTGTATCTGTTAACTACTGTGTATCTGTTAACTACTGTGTATGTTAACTACTGTGTATCTGTTAACTCCTGTGTATCTGTTAACTACTGTGTATGTGTTAACTCCTGTGTATCTGTTAACTCCTGTGTATCTGTTAACTACTGTGTATGTTAACTCCTGTGTATCTGTTAACTCCTGTGTATGTTAACTACTGTGTATCTGTTAACTCCTGTGTATGTTAACTCCTGTGTATCTGTTAACTACTGTGTATGTTAACTACTGTGTATCTGTTAACTACTGTGTATGTTAACTACTGTGTATCTGTTAACTACTGTGAATCTGTTAACTCCTGTGTATCTGTTACAAATGATCTGTTAGAAAACACCATGCTCTGTGTTTTACATTTGTGTTTTACATGCAGTGTTACAGTATCAGTTTTAGTAATCAAGTAGTGAGGTGTTTACTTTACTGATAAAAGTAACATTTTTACTTGATACTCTCGTTCCTAATCATTTTAGGGAGGGGTGTTTTAATGACATCCTGAATTACTGCAAAACCTACAATTCCTTCCCAGAAATACAACAAAAAAATTAAAAATTAAAAAAAGAATTCTAATTTACAATGCACACTGAGTGAAAAATATGACAAATGCCAGGTTACCTATTTCTATCAACAATCACAATTGAAAGCATTAACATATAATACATGTAAACTCACCATGTCTTGATCTTGGTCGCTCATACTTCTCATCATAGTAGGGTTCAGGGTAGTAATCCTGTGGGACTCTGTAGTGATGACGTGGGTAATCTCTGTACCCTCTGGTTCGACTTGTAGGTCTGTCGTAGCCATCGTCATACCGGGACCCAGGCCATTCTCGGTATCGGACATCCCCATCTCTGTATTCAAGTTTTCCATCCAGTTCCTCCAGTGAGTTAATAGATCTGTTGTCATCTTCCCTCACTAAACTGTCTCTGCTGCTTCTTCTGATGCTTGCTTTGTATCTTTCTGACATTCCCTCACTCATAGGCATTTTGCTACTGCTATTTTGCTTTTTGATATTTTTCCCATTTTCTTTCTTTGTGGTAGTATTAGTCTGCTTCAGTTTGGTTTCTAAAGTATCAGACATTGGTATAACAGGCAATACTGATAATGTGGTTGTTGTAGCCGTTGTTGAAGTTTCAGCGTTAGTTAAAGGAGCAGCAGGTGCTAATATGATCCCTGTTGACGGAGGTTCGAGGTTGTCCCACAGACTGGCGGTGGTGGTGGGTGACACACTGTGCTGAGTGTGACTGGGGACTGGGTGAAAAGCAGACGCATGCTGTCTCTGTCCTGACAGGTGACGAGCTCTGTGATCAGCCCGGGTTCTGGCAGGTTGAGAGTCTGTAACAGTACTTGACAAAGAAACAGGAGGAATGGGCACAGCATTCTTATTCTCACCATCTTTGGAAAACAGCTGAGAAGATGAATCGCTGAGAGGAGGCGGCTGGCTTTGACTCTCTCTTGATGACCCACGGGAAGACACATTCAAACCTACTCCACCATCAGACTTCAAAGGACTACTCACTTTTGCAGGGTCAGGATTAAATATGAGAGGACTAGTTTTAGGTAAAATACTCTGCTCATCTGGTGCTGAAAACACAGAGTTGCTGTTAGACAGCTCTTCTGTGAAATTATTTGTGGTCTGTGAAGAATTTTTTGAATTGGGAGATGACTGAAAATACTCAACTGAAGGTATGAAGGTACCTGTTTGAGCACTAGTTGAAGATAAAACATTGTCTTTAGCCATATTGCTGATGCTGTTTTCAGAAGTTTCACGAGGAATTACTTCCCAGTCATTCAGGGCTGAAGCTTGCTGATCCTCTTCTGAATGAAAAGTGTGTTCTGCCACAGGAAAACAGTCTTTCTCTGACGTGATTAATGCACTTCGGTTTGTGTTTCCATACACAGCAGACTGCAAACCTAGATTTGATGAAGCAACATTACTATTGTCTACTTGACTGTTACTGCCTAGTGTCATACCATCAAACTGTTCAGACATGTGCTCTACATTTTTAACTGGATACTGACTAGAAACATTAACATTCTGAGATCCATCTGTGATATTTGTTTGTAGTTTAGGGTCAACTCCAAAATAATTATGCCCTCTGTTTTCAATTATGTCATCATCCTTGCAAAAAAATCCAGCAACAGTTCCTTGATCTGTGACATCTTCTAACTGACTTGAATTAGCAGAAAGCTGCTGCTGCTGAGAGGTAACTGCTGTCGAATTAAGGAAAGAATCAGACTTCTGCACATTTGACATTGCAGAATTTTCCGTTGCCAATGGAAACGAATTCTGCTGGTATCCAGGAATTGGGGTATATGATTGCTGACCAGTGCTAGCTGGTGCACTTTGTGGTATAGGACTGTTACTCAGACCACTGTTCTTTACTATCTGATCCTGAGCATCAGTCACGTTATTTGGTTGAAAAAAGTTATTTCCTTGAAAGCCCTGCTGGTACGATTGATCACTGGTCTGTGGTATGCCAGCCACACTGCTGTGAATACCTGCTGATTCAGCAGTGTATTCATTCTGTGAGGACACAGGAAAGACATTCTGGGTTGCCGGAAGATTGGGGTTAAACTGAGGGTTCCAGTTCTGTTGTACATTTGGAACACCACTGTGTCCCAGAGCCAGGTTATTCCCCAAGTCACCTCGCTCTCCCCACGTCTGGTCCTGCCAATACAGCTGCCTGGTGGGATCCCAGGTCTGCCACTGATCACGTTGATGAATGCCTTCATTTGGCTGCTGCTGATTTTGTTGAAGACTCTGATCAGCATTGAGAGGTTGCTGATTTTGATCAGCTTTTGGAAGCTGCTGGTTTTGTTGAAGATTTTGACCAGCATTTAAAGATTGCTGATTTTGTTGAAGATTTTGACCAGCATTTAAAGGTTGCTGGTTTTGTTGAAGATTTTGACCAGCATTTAAAGGTTGCTGGTTTTGCTGAAGATTTTGACCAGCAGTTAAAGGTTGCTGATTTTGTTGCAGATTTTGACCAGTGTTTATAAACTGTTGGTTTTGTTGAATATTCTGACCTCTGTTTAGAGGTAGCTGATGTTGGATATTCTGGCCTGGCCTGAGGGGCTGCTGGTTTTTCACAGTAATTTCTGGATTGCAGTTTGTTTGCCAGTTACTGTTCCAAGCATTAGCTTGAACTTGCTGCCCACAGTCAAACTGCTGTGTGTAGCTGTGACTGTTCTGGTTTTTAATTTGTTGTGGGTCTGACTTGCTAAAACTGTCTATCTGATATCCACCCTCAGGTGCTGCTCCTACTTGTGTGTTCTGGTACTTGGTTGGATCATAGAACTGTACAACTGGAGTATTTTCTTGATGTACATCCCAAGATCCAGGCTGACTCATTCTGTAAAATAATCAACATGACTGTTACCTGTCAGCAAAAATAAATGAACATACAAATACACGTGTATACATATGTGAATGTATGTGTGTGTTTTTGAGTGTGTGTGTGTGCGTGTAAACACAACAGACACATATAGTATTATTATTATTATTATAAAAGAATGGTTCAAAATGGCTGTTCCAAACAGGAATCCTTATTTATTACAATCTACACCCATTCATTCTCAGATCTGATACAAAAATAAATGTTTAATGATTCCGAGATTTCTTTTGAAATTCCTCCCCTAATGATCAGAGTTTTGCTAAACTCCTCTCCCATTTTGATTTGTTTGATAATCATGTCCAGACCAGCAGTTGTTGCCTTCTTGTAACAGCTGCAGTTTTCAAAGTCACCAGAGCACCATATTGAATCACAAGCATGTTTCTCAAACCTCACTAACTGAACAGTCCCAAAATCAATTAATTTGTGAGCATTGTTAATTATTGTCTTACAGTTGTGTTTATTTACATGTTAAAATAAGTCTGTGAAACCAGGCATTACATATGACAAACAGACATGGAAATGAAGACCTAACTAAAAAAAAAAAAATGTAATGTAAAAATGAAGTTTTTTTTATATTCAGGGAGTAAATAATATAAAAAGTGCTGAATAACTTATTACCTACCCATCCCAGACCCATCATAATAATTAGTAATTCAAGAAGATGGTGAAAAACAATGAGTGGAATATACAATGAATAAAAGCTATTAAACTTTAAATGTAATTATTGTTTAGTCATTAAAATTACATGCATTTTTCTGATATACCTGATATTTTTATTCAGTCTGTGCAAAATAGCAGAATCCAAATTATTTTAAATTCAGCTTGTTGTAAAAATACAGGCTGTCAACAAGCATATTACACAGAATTATTGTAACATAGAGTGGAGATCCATCTTTGACTCAAATTCCTACCCTGAGAATCATTGTTATAGAGTATGCTCTGACACACAGCATGAATCTGAATTTAAATCTTCATTATTTTAATACATGACATACCTGCTCTGGAATAACATGAAGAGCAGATTTATAAAGTGTGTCTGTGTGTGTGTGTTTTTATTTACCTCTTACTCTAAGGGCTTAATATAGGTATGTGTATTTCTGCCGGAACTGCGTCCGCCATTTTCTGCCAAATCCGTGTGATCGGGATTTCCCCGATGGCGAGTGGTGTCTCTGCGTAAATCTCTTCTCGTTAGTCAGGGGTTGGGAGTTTCGGTTATCCCTGATGGTATAATTAGTGGGAAATTCCCGTATACTCACTCGTTTTCGAATTTTTCAATTCGGTCAATTGGTTCGTTTCGGAGGAGAGTTCGAAAATTTGTTTCGTATTCAACACGTTAAAATCAGTCGTTTTCAATATCGGAGGATAATCTAAGGTAGATGGAGGCGAAGAACAACATTTAATTTTATTATATGTGAATTTATATTGAAATCTGACACAGCTGAGAAAAATTACACACGCCGGAAAGAGGAGCTGTAACATCGAAATGGCTTCAAAATCAAACATGGCGGATGAAAATTCGAGTGAAACTGAAGTGATTTCTACCCTCGATTTTTAATAGCTTGCATTTTTAATAGCTTGAATTGAGAGGACTAGTTACCATCTATCTTCAGTCCAAATTTCACTAATAAAATTTCATTATTAAGAAAGTTACATGCATTTTAGTGAAAAACAATAGGATTTTGGTCACGCCATTGTAATGCAAATGCATTAAATAATAGGACAATTAATTAGTGTTAATTGAAAACGTTAAAATGCTGTAACTTCCTTAATACTCAACAGAATCACATGATGTTTGTTGTCTTTTATAGGGTTTTCAGAGTTCTTTTCAGCAATGTTATTTATGTTGAAGTTGGTAGTGTTTGAATTTTTTGTCCACATAAATTATTGTTTGTTAGGTTGCTGGTACCTTAATTAATAACTTCTTTTTAATTTTTACAAATATAATCGATAGCAGAGATTGGCATTGGTCTTCACTGAAAATTTCATCAAGAAAGCTTGCTTATTAACAAAGATAGAGGGGAAAATGTTAAAATATTACTATTTTTGGTCACAAACCTCTAATGACTTATATAGCGTTTAATCGGAAGAAAAAAATTGCTTTTCAGGGGGTTTAAAATTGCTGCTACTTCCTTAATTTTTTACATATTCACTTGATCTTGGTATCATTTTAAAGTGGTTTACAAGCTCTACCCAATTGTCTTATTTATTTTCAGATTAGTGGGGTTTGAAAAATTTGTCCACATACCTACTTAATATGCTTCTCCATTATGTATTAACAGAAAAAAAATGAAAAAAAAAAATATCAGTGAAGAAAAAATATAGTAATATAATTCTGTTAAAAATGACCTAGAACTAAATTACTACTTCTACTACTAGTACTACTACTACTACTACTACTACTACTATAATAATAATAATAATAATAATAATAATAATAATAATAATAATAATAATAATAATATGAAAGGTGCCATACTTTGGTTGATAAAACATTTATCAGACTTTTCCTTTTTATAGATCTACTTGTTGAAAACAATTCCATTATTATTATTAAAACATTATCATCTATATTAACTTGTTATAAAATACGTGACATAAATGATAAAACGTCAATCGACTCAATGTCATATTTATCTGCATATGTTAGTTATGTATAACATTATTATTATTACTAATATTAGGAATACTTTCTAAAAGCCAGTTTTAACTGTGTATATATTTTCGTATTCTGCCGAATGGAGTGGTTGTGTAAGATAAGGTCTAAACCACAGATTTCAGAGTCTGTAGCCTGCAGTCTGTATCATGTTAATAATAAATTAAATAATATAATCATCTTCATGCTCTTGTCTAAAACCAGAATTAACATATTTGAGAATAAATACTTACCTAAATGAAATCACTTTCTCAAAACAAAAATATTACAATAATCTGGAAAATAGCCTACGTATATAAAACTTTTTTTTCGTAAAGAACAATCAATTACAATATATAAACAAGGTTTCTATCAGTTTTTCACACAAAACTGGCAACAACATCCTGCGGTAGCCATGTTGTGAATTCAGCTGATTACGTGGGATTACGAAACTAACAAATAATAATCCAATTTAGGTAGTCAGTTAAAATAATCATCTAAAAAATTTAATTTCAATATTTATAAATATAATATTTGTATTTATTTTCAATGCTCACATTAATAGATTTTAAAGCAAATACTAAACTAATTGCATAAACACATTTCCGCAATTAGGTCAGAGCATGCGCGTAAAGAAATCATTAAAACGAGAATCAAAAAGACAAGTCGTGTTTTACTTATTTGTAAATATATATGCTAAGTTTTATGAAGATAACAAAATACAGGTGGCTAAGTGTGTAAAACAGATATACATTTCTGAATCCATTTTTATATTTATTTCAATTTATGCTTCGTTATTCATATAACTATAAACATCAAAATTCGTGATTGCTGTTTACCGTATACGACAAATGTAGCCACGTCATATTTTGCAGACAGCTTATTTTATTTTCATCAGTGTGTCATAGATTCAAGGGGTTAGTTTGTGTGCAATGTTCTAACAAATAATTAATTTTGTAACAAGTAAAACAGGAACGAAATCAAGTCAAAATGGTTTTGTTGACAATGATAGCGAGAGTAGCAGATGGTTTGCCGTTGGCTGCATCAGTCCAAGAAGATGAACAGGTGAGATCACAGTATCTGAGTATGATGCTATCTCAGTATCTGACTCTGAGTATAGCGAGTACTCTGTACTGAATGCCGAAACTTTGAAACATGCATATGATGATAATATATATCGGTAAGATGGTGACAGTTATTGTAGCTATAAAAAGATTAATTATTTTATAGTGAAACTAACTCATTTTAATATTTAATACAACTAACTAGTAACTGAAACAATTGCATTTCTTTCATTGTCAGTCTAACCGAGTAACTCGATATACACAAGAATTATTAATTGATTTGGTCGCATAAAAATAAAATAAAAAATGCTAAAAGTAAATTTGTAAACATTCTCGCATATTTTAAATATATTTTACACTTACAGCCATAAAGGCATTAAAACAACAAAAGAAACAACAATAACACTAACAGCAACAACAAAATGAGAAAAAATAAAGTAATAATTTTTACAGATATTTATATGTAGAGAAAAAAAAATGCTTGAAATGAATTTAAAATCTGTTATTGTTACTGAAACATTAATTTTTTTTACACTAGGCTGGAAGAAGTTTAATGGACTACCAGAATCAGGCCAAACAGTTATTCCGTAAACTTTCCAATGACCCCCAACCACCAGCAAGATGCAGTTTAGAATCAGGACCATATATTTTTCAGTATGTTATAAACTGTATAATTAAATCAAGTCTCATATATTATCCCTCTGTTTCATTAACTCTGATAAAGTATTTTTATAACTCAGTAAGAACAAAATAATATGAATCATTACAAAATAGTGAATAATATCAATAAAGTTAATTTAACAGTAAATTTAATATTTCAGCTATAAATTACAGATATATATATGTTATATATGTTATTTGTGTGAGTAAGTATGTTTGTGTGTCTGTATAGCTCATAAAAAGAAAGCCAAAAACATTAAATTCAGATATCTGAAATAATTTCAGAAGCTAGTGATAATAATCTATTTACCTTATTTTTCAGTTATATCATAGAACGTGGAGTCATGTATTTAGTTCTGTGTGATAAATCATTTTCAAGACGCTTAGCTTACACATATTTGGAAGATTTACAAGGAGAATTTACTGCGCAGTATGGATCAAGAGTAGAAACTGTCTCAAGACCGTATACTTTCATAGAATTTGGTAAGTACAGTGAATACAAATATCATCAAAGTGTTCCAGTGGAGCAGTGAAACCGTGGCTTGAGTACATTTCTTGACTAATTAATGTGCACTAAAATAGATGAGTGTTTAATATTCTGCTGGAGATGTTCTGAAAGAGATTATTGGTAACAGCTTATATTTTAATATTGTAGGTGGTAATCTTCAAAATAGTTTTGTCTGTAAACTGTTCTGTACATTTTTTATAGTGCTGATTTTATAAAAAAAAATTATAGCAGGAAGCACACCAATCTCATTATTTTTAATTTTAATATATGTTTTAAATTCATACATAACTGTGAAAACACTTTTTACTGATCAAATGAAATCTGTAAAACAGGATATTTACACCTCAGTGCTGGGCTGCTTGCAGTGGCCATGGCAGAAAGAAATCAAAGAAACACACACTTAGTGTCCCATGCACTTTTGTTTTTACCTTCATACTTAAAACTGCTCATAATAACAGTAAAGCAACAACTTTTATAGAGATCAAAATATTTTTAACATAAAATGAATTCACAATTTTATTTAATATATAATATATATACTTGTAAGTACCTTCTCAACAAATTTACATAGATAACTATTAGGAAAACTAAAGGAAAATGAAAATGGAAAAATATAAAAATAACAGTCACACTAGAAAAATATATTTGTAACCTTTTAACTATATCTGACAACATGCTGTCTATTTCTGTGTCTTCCTTCATCTGTTTATATGGTTACCATATGTGTATGTACACTGCAGTATACTGTTACAGTAAAGAAGTAAACTTATTTTTTATTTATCTTATTATCCTCTTGTGGTCTTAAGAAGGATGGGCATAGCTAAAAATGATAAAATAGGAATTAGCTTTATGTTCACTTAATAACAGTTCTGATAAATATATATTTATAGTTGATTCTTAATTCCAACATGACAGCTATCATAAGTAAAAATCATTCTGAAGTTCTAGAAATGCATTTTGTTGCTGATTTTGAGTTATACCATAATGAGGATGATTATGTTGAAAATTAAGAATTTTAACTAAATATATTTAAAAATTCAAAAATTATTTTTTTTTAACCTTTTTACATATCAGTTCTATCATGCATAGATCAGAATTATAAAAAATTTAAATTATAATGTCTCTGTGTTTGTGATTTAAAAGGACATGATTTAAGGGGAAAACCTTTTTTTTATTTATCTAGATTACAATATTTTTGTTTAAATTTCTTTTTTCAGAGTATATATATATATATATATATGATACTTTCATCCAGAAGTATTTATTCATGATAATGAAACAAAAAATAATTTATCAGTTACTTATTTATAGTTGAATGGTTTTGTATTTTTTCATCAGATACTTATATCCAGAAGTGTAGACGTTCGTACATGGACTCAAGAGCGAGGAGAAACCTGTCACACATCAACACCGAGTTGCAGGATGTTCAGCGGATAATGGTGCAGAACATTGACGATGTGTTACAGAGAGGCGAAGCTTTATCAGGTTTAAAACTGATTTATTTTAATAATTTGTTACTTTAATCTTAGCATAGCAGTATACTTTGCCTGCTTGATAATGTCAAGATTTCTAACAGTAGTGTGTATATCTAAAAAAATAAATAACAATAATAATAATTACATATTACTGTTATATACAATATTTTTGAAAAATGTCATACAAATAAATTATTTAAATCATTACTATTAATTAAAACAGTTGCAGAGTTTCTAAACAAACAGCATCAAAAACCTCAGAAACAATGGAGGTGATTGCAGTTATCTCCCCTCAACAAGATATATCCACAAATTAATTTTAAGTTTATAAAAACCTTTTTCTCTTTTGTTATTTAAGACATAATTCAGTTACTATTTTTAGTTATATAGTCTACTGAAAATGATTTTCAAATAGGAACGATAGTGTTCTTACTTACCTTTGTTTCAAATTGATTTCAGTAGTTCAGAATTGTTATGAATTGACATAAAATGTTTTCTAAATTTGGAGTGCTTCAAGTATCTTCAAATTATTTGAAAATATTATTTCTAAGAATGTTAAACAAAAATTATTTACTTTCTATATTTTCAGTGTTAGACAGCAAAGCCAGTAATTTATCAACTCTTTCTCAGAAGTACAAGAAAGATGCAAAGTATCTCAACTTGAGGTCTTCGTATTTCAAAATTGCTATTGGAGTCATTCTGGTGGTGGTTTTTCTCCTCTTCTTCCGGTACTGGTTTTTTTAAAACATTAGTTTTTTTATATCTGATTCATGGAAAATTGGTTTGAAGAATGACATTTACATGTTTTTACAGATTTAAATAATGTGACTGCTGAAAAGATGATTGTGTAATGAAAAGTGTTCTTAACACTGTGAAATGTTGACTAAACACATTTCTTTGTGACAAAAGTAAAACAGGGAACTTGTTGTGTACTGGTGCAGGCTGCTAGAGATTATTATTGTTTACATATTTAATGTGAATAGGAAACATTTTTACCACATTTAAAACAAAATATAATTAAATTTGGTGAAATTAAAATCTCTGGAAAAAACTTTTGTAATGGAGGGCTTATTATTTATTATTTTTCAATTTCTGTACAACATTTTCCATTTATTTTGGTGTGGGTTTGATGTGGACAGTATAATTATTTTTTCTCTTGGGGAATTATGTTAATTTTACAGTTACTACAACAGTTTTTAAGTCCATTATTAATCCAAATAATAATTTTAGTTTTTTCATCTATTTAGTTTGTTATTTATTATAATATTTTTATGATTTTTTTACAAAGTGTATCGTGCATTGTTGTGTCATACATTCTCATTTTGTAACAGTTTTAAAATTATATTTTTAAATTTAACAGTTCTCTGTTACCACTTGTATTTGTTCCTGTAATTAAAATTTCTGTTGTTCTGAAATGTCTAAATTCTTTTCTAAATTAGATGTGTATATTACATTATTAGTATAAACATTGTGATGGCTAGTTCAGTAATTTGCTGCTATTTGAAAAAAAAGAAAGTAGAATAATAATTACATGCAATAAGTTTATAATTATATTTACTACAATTGCTAAAAATATCCATCATAAATATTGCTCACATCAGTTTTTTCTCTTTTTTGTAAAATAATTGTATATGTGTTATATATATGGATGACCTGGCAAACTGATATAGATTTTATTCCTAGAAATAAATTACCACCTGCATATAATGACTCTAAATAGAACCATAGCTGAACAAGTCATTTGTAAATTTTTATTTTACAATTCATGTATAATTACTGGGGATGTTATTTTTAACTTATTAAAAAAAGTAGTAAAATAAAAGTAAAATTATTGGTATCATTTCTGAATCCCACTAAGTTTTTCCTTGTTGATAGTAAACTTTTGTTGTAATAATAATAATTATAATAATTTTATTTATTTTTTTATTTATTTATTATTATTATTATTATTATTTTTTTTTTAATAAATATTACTGAGGATCAATCAGATGTTTTAACTGAAGGCAGTAAGAAGTTCCCACACAGCATCCTCCCAAAGATTCTTACATTATCATGTTTTATCATGTCTGGGCAGAATGGAAACAACCTTTAAAGAGTGGATAAAAGGTCAATGGGGTTTATTTCATATATATATATATATATATGTGTGTGTGTGTGTGTGTGTGTGTGTGTGTGTGTGTGTGTATATGTATGTATATGTGTAAGTATATGTATCTGTATATGTATATGTATATGTATATGTATATGTATTTAGAACATAAACAAGATTCCAGAAATCCTTATGTTAAGAAAAGATATGACATGTTCCCCTATTACCACCACTTTCCATGCATTTAAGTAGTATTCATTGTTGTTCTTGTGTTCTTGAAAACTGCAAGTATGTTTTGGTTAAATAGACTGAGGAGTTGATTTGCCTGAAAATTTTCACACAGTTTTCAAAAACAAGTACAAATTTATTCTTGTTCTGCCAGATCTTCCACACTGTTTGGCCCACATTTGGAAGAGTTGTAGCCATTATTAGTTAGTTACAGACGTGTTCCTCAGAATGGCAATTGTTTTATTTGCAATTTTAAGTGAAAGCAGATTCAAAATAGTGATTGAGAAAAAAATGTTTTTGTTTTGAAAGAGATTTACAGTAATGTCTGTGTGAGGAGAGTATGTGATTATTTTGTTTTTTATGAGTATGGTTACAGTTAAGCAAAGTTTGTGTGTGTGTGTGTGGGTGGGTGGGGGTATGTGTAAGGAAATCTATATGTAAATGTGTTTGTGAAAGCAGAAATATGATGTCAAATAGAAGTAATTCATAGACTCTGCTGATTAACATTCTTCTTGTTTATTTGTAAAACTACTAATACAAATAATGTGCAGATTTCGTGCTAGAATCTTTAAGCTAATTAATTTATCTGCACCTAGTCACACATTCCAATATTTATAATAAATAATCTTCATTACCACACTGTAAATTGAAATGTCCAGAAAACTATTCCAATTTGTTTTTGCACAGGATAATTCTTGATTTAAACAACTGTTTATTTGAACCAGAAGATGATGTACTAAGTAACTATAAGCTGATTATCTAAATAAAACAGCTAATTTTATGCTCATACTTAGGATCTTGGTTCAGATCCTATTAAAGGACATTGTGTATGTTTTAACAAATTTGTGAATGTTTTGTCAAAAAATAAATATTCAGCTGTCAAAGTAATGTTTTTAATTATACTATTAAAAAAACATTAAACCAGTATGCTTATAACCAAAAATAAATAATTAATTCTTGTTAAATAATATATATTTATCACTAAGCATGAGAGATGTTTATTTCAAATTGATGAAAAATTGTTCACTTAAATATTTCACAGAACTGCTAGTTAAATTTAGTTTAGAAAAATGATTATTATTATTATTTTAAATGCAATGATAATGTGACAGAAAAATGTATGTGAATGAATGTATGTAATCATTTGATTATTCATCACGGATATAGTGGTGACTTGTTTGAATATTATTTTCTTCTGTATGTTTAAGTTATAAACTACATTTATGTGAATGTCTGACAGTCTGAATAAAGATTAAAACATTGCACCTTTTAATAGTTATTTATCATCATCATCTTCATCATTATACTGGATGATACTTTGTCAAATTACCTAACAAATTAAAAAGTTGTAACCTCAGATTTTAAAACTATCTTTATTGGACTAACATGTTACAAAAGTTTCTCTCTTATGATTAATTCACAATTTTTTTTATTGAAACTGGGACAGAATTAACTTCCAGCTATGTCTCATCAATGTATCAGTCAATCACAACAACGCATTGAAAATATTAATAAAGTTTTATTGTTTTACTTTGTAAATAATTTTACTGAAACAGTTAACTGAGTTGTTGGGTTTGGTTAATCAAGAGTCATATTTTCATATTAATATTAGATTTTGCAAAAAATAAAAATAATAATAAAATAAATAAATAAATAATAATAATACAAGAAGTAAATAAGTGAAACCAAAACATGAAAAAGGAAATAAATAATCAGTCCCAGTTATATATACTGAAACATGAAAATAATTTACCTTTAACAACATGCTGAAGTGTGGTATTTGGACTTAAGTTGTGATAATTATACACTAGTCCTCTTCCTATTTGTATTTATAAAAAATTAATTATATGTTATCAGTATTAATAATAATTATTATCCCTTCATGCTAAATGATGTTTTTAAATAAAATGTATTGCTACTTATGTTGCTCCAAGTAACTGTTCTTTTGTTTGCAGTACAACGAGGCTGATTTGTTTGTAAGATGTTTATTCAACACATCAAGGATATGACAGTCCAGACTATTTTAGCACTCTATAAATAAAACAAATATATTCTTAAGTATGTATGTTATATTAATACTCATTTTAATATATATATACACATACAAGTATGAGTGTGTATGTGTATATATATATACACACATACAAGTGAGTGTGTATGTTTGTGCCTGTGTGTGAAATGTTACATTAAACAAACATTAAACAAACATGTGATACTTCTACAGATGCTGCTCCTACTACAACAACAACAACAACAACAATAATAATAATAATAACTAATAATAGTAATAATAAAAATCAACAGCTATATCTAACACTGTTTATTATTATAATCAGTCTTGACTACTGTCTCACTAACAAACTTTCACAGTCGTTGCACATATCACAAACATTCACTCTGTTTATTTAAAAAGTAACAAACTTTCACAGTCGTTGCACATATCACAAACATTCACTCTGTTTATTTAAAAAATAACAAACTTTCACAGTCGTTGCACATATCACAAACATTCACTCTGTTTATTTAAAAAATAACAAACTTTCACAGTCGTTGCACACATCACAAACATTCACTCTATTTAAGAAATACACACATACCTAGCCATCACTCTAATATGCACATACAAACTGTCTGTCTTGTGCATACTCTCTTTCATAGGCACGTGCATACAACTATTCTTTTCTTAATGTACACGCACATACATCCACTGCCTTTCTCACACATATGCATAGATATATATCCATCACCACCCCTTTAACATTTGCATACATACCCACTCTCTCTAAAAATAGCGTTCGGAGATACATATCCTTACTCTATTAGTAATACAAGTAAAATATTAACTGAGAGTTGAATATACAAATTAAAATCCTAATTAAAAATAATATCTGACATTTACCAGTATTACAATACAGGCTCAACATACCTTTTCCGGAATTCCCAAATCCAAAACTTTTTCCTGGTAGTAGTTATGATATCTTACAGTTCGAGGATTGTTTTGGTTTAGAAATTGTATGTTATGCACAAAATTATTTTAAATATATTTTTTTTTTTAAAAAGAAAAGAAAGAAAAGAAAGGAATCCTGCAGAATATTTCAATAAACTGTATATGAAATATAAAGGAATTCGCATTTAGACTTTTATCATTATATTACAAAATCCGAAAAATTCCGCATTCCGAAACACTTCCTGTCCAAGGATAAATGATCAAGGATTGTCAAATTAGATTTACTGTTGATACATATATTAATATTGTGTGATTAAAAAAGTGATTTTAAGAAGCATCAGGTTTTTTTTCTTATTATTTCACACACACGCACACACAAATCCACATACACATTCGACTTCTTTGTTGTTTTATGATGTCATAACGTTTCGTGAAAAAAAAGGTTGTCGAAGAATTATAATTGAATATTAATTATTATAAAAGAATATAAAACAGTTTATAATATTCCTATATAATGAAATATTTGACTTACAACTTTCTGCATAAACCTCTCTGTCCTGCCCGAACCGCAGTCTGTGAATTTGTTGTTAATGACGAATCAGTTGTTGACGTCTGTTTTTAATTATAGAAATGATGACGTCAAAAATAATGCTAGCATACTTAATATTATGCAGCAATCAAAAATACTTTGCTAATTATTAGTCAAATTAAAATGTAGTTTTCACGATATTTTCTTAACGTAAAAGTACGCGGTTTTAATAATGTAATAAAAATAGTGTAATAATGTAATAATACAGAACACAATCCACCAGTTAAACCATTTATTTGAAATATTAAATTTTTTATGAGAGTCCTGAAGATAGATGCCAAAATATCTTTATTCTGCACTGAAAAGAATTTATTTATATTTATTTATTTATTTACTACTACTTAAAAAGTATTATTATTATTACTATTATTATTGTTGTTGTTGTTGTTATTATTATTATTATTATTATTATTATTATTATTATTATTAATATTCATTTCACTTATTTTTCTTTCTGTTTAGGTTTGAATCAAAATGAATTATACATTTGATCAGACATCCACATTATGACTACGCAGGTCTGGAAACATCTCTGATAAAGAAATAATTTGGTCATGAATTTGTGATAACTGCAAAGTTGGCGAGTTATCACATGACCGCCGATATGACTGATATTTTGAATTCCCCTCAAACAGAAACGTAAAAAGGTTTAATACGCAGGTGGTCTATATTCTGAATAATATAACGTACACTGATGATACAGTGTGTTATCTGTTAAACGGACCTAGTAGTGAAAGAGAAACAAAATAGATGAAGAGACATTGTTAGTCTGTAACATTGACATATATGTATTATGTTAGTCCGTAACATCGACATATTTGTATTGTTAGTCTGTAACATCGACATATTTGTATTATGTTAGTCCGTAACATTGACATATGTGTATTATGTTAGTCCGTAACATTGACATATTTGTATTATGTTAGTCCGTAACATCTATATATTTGTATTATGTTAGTCTGTAACATCGATATATTTGTATTATGTTAGTCCGTAACATTGACATATGTGTATTATGTTAGTCTGTAACATCGACATATTTGTATTATGTTAGTCTGTAACATTGACATATGTGTATTATGTTAGTCTGTAACATTGACATATGTGTATTATGTTAGTCTGTAACACTGACATATTTGTATTATGTTAGTCAGTAAAATTGACATATATGTATTATGTTAGTCTGTAACATTGACATATATGTATTATACTATTCTGAATTCAGTTATATGTGGCTATTTAACACAATAAAACAAAAAAGAAAATAACAAAGAATGAAAAACAAAAAGGTGAACAAAGAATCAATATACATTCGATTTTTAATTTGTTTAATAATATGTGAATTCAAGTTCATGATTTATGGTAGAGAAATACGGAAACTATTTTTGATTGTGTTATAATACAGTTCGAAATTAACTGTCGTCTAAGGGAGATAATTCAATGGCGTCATATATCAATCATGTGACTAAAATATTGTGCCAAAATTGATCATTTTCGATCTGTTAAATCACGTTAGATTATCATGACTTTAAACTAATGGAGAATTTTACCAGTATCACCGTGCTACACTGTGAAAATCTTGTAAATAACTCTTTTAATACCTTTCAAGCTCAGGATAAACGAAACACGTTTTTGTTAATCAGTCGTTCCCACATAAATTAATTCGTTTAAATTTTATAAGAATAGGTTAATATTTCTAAATAAAAAATATAAGAAGAATAATTAAAAAAAAATATATATGTTTTAGAAAAATCTGTGTCGAAGACTGATTGATATATTAATTTTTAAATTGGAAATAGAAACTATTATTTAATATATATTGGAGAGGTTTTTCTGGCTTGTTGTTGTTGTTTTGTTTTTTTTTTCTTTTCTTTTCTTTTTTCTTTTTTCCTTTGTTTTTCTTTATTTTTAAAGTTTTTAATTTAATTAGCTGTTTGTTTTGGGTTTTTTTTCCTTATTTTTTTTCTTTTTTATTTCATAGACTGACCGATTTGAATTTTTTTAAACAAAAGGTTATTTTATTTTTTTATATATATATATTTTTTTTTATATATGGTGAATACATATTATTGAAAGATCAAAATAAACTCTTGAATTTTTAGAATAATATTATACAGAGAATTAATTATTTTCAAATATCTAACGAACGTTCAGTAAATCTTAAAATAAGAAAAAACCAAAAACACCTTTTTGCGAAATATTAAATTATAAATCAGATAATTTGTTTTTCCTTTATTTACTTATTTGTATGTTTGTTTGTTTGTGTGTTTGTGTGTTTGTTTATTTTGATTCTCTTAATTTTTCCATGCGAACACAGAAGTGAAAATACAAACACAAACTAAATACAAATGCTTGTTATTTAAAGTGACAGTTAATTATGTTTATTTCTCGTTTCACTTAATAAAATTTCTCAGAAACAAAGCCGGGTTAATAATTTAACTTGCAGTACAGTTTGTAGATTTATGGCAGCATTTGCAGGTTAATATATGTATCATAATTACTTTTTATATATTAATTACACACACACACACACACACACGCACACATACATACACACACACAGATATAGATATCAGGTAAATATAAACAGAGAATGAAAGAAGAAGGAAGTATTTTGATTTACAATATCAAACTGCACCTGTTAACTTCAGGATTTTTTTTTTAGCCAGAGTCTAATCTTTTTCGATTTACAGCCAATAATATTTTATTGGCTTTTTACCATAGCTAAACTTCGTGTATAACGTTTCTGTGAAAACTGACTATAGGATGGGCATTCAGTTTTGATTAATCAAGCTTCATTCTACCGCTTTGCAGTTATTAAACCAAACGCAATACAAACAAACGTATATATATACCAACACACCCATATGAAGACACACACACATCCATACACGCAAACAATGTATGTTTCTATGTTAATATGCATCATATACATGATTATTTATTTTCGGATAAAGTAGGATGAATAATCTAATTAGGCTTTTCTTCTTTTTTCTCTCTTTTTTTCATTATCCCCCTCTCTCTCTCTTAAAAAATAAAATAAAATAAAATAAATAAATAAATAAATAATAACAATAAATAATAAAATAAGACAGAATAATTAAAAAGCGTTTTACGTGCAGATCCTCACTGCTGGTTTCTTCTCACGAGATGTAAAGACACATAACCATATTGAACGTATAGGATTAATCTGGATAAGCAGAAAACTCAGGATTAACATTACCCCCTTGGTTTATTAGCTAATCCTAATCAGTAGTTGTCATGGTTACTGCAGCCTAGGTGACAAGTGCAGGTTGGAGCTTTAAGTGAACACATGAAGTGAGTGAATGGTCGCTGGAAATATACAGGTAAGTTTTGTTTCAGATATACTTTTATCTATTTAATATATTCACAGATATACTTTTTAAAAATCTTTTAAAACGTGTTGTCTTTCACTTTTTTGTACTAAAATATATTAATTATTGTCTTTAACAAGTGTTCTTTGTTGTGACGGTCTCTTTAGTTATTTTACAACTATAAATGTTTTGTTATAATCAAATGTAACAGAAAGTGTTACTAGATTTCACTCCTTGCCCATTTACAAAAAGAACTGATATATAACTTTAAAATTTCGTTTCATATATATAATAATAATTTTATTAGTTTCAAATATCAATGTATTCACATATATATATATATTTGAATAGAAATAATATTTGTTATTTCTAGAATTCGTTAAGAGAGTAGTATTACTGTGAAACAATTTATTTACTTTTAAATTGTTTATTCCGTTTATTTTTCTTATTCATTAATATATAATAAGTTTTTCAATTTTAGTTAATTATTCCATTACAAAAATAATAATAATTAATAAATTGAACAAAAATAATAAAACAAAACCAAACAAATATTACTTTTATTTTTTATCTGTTTCAGAAATCATATATTTAGTTCAGTAAAGTCGATCTATTAATAATAATAATAATAATAATGATGATGATGATGATGATGATGATTATGATGATGATGATAACAATAATATTATATACAACAACAGCTAAATAACAAGAAGACATAGATGTACATATTATGTCGTAAATTCCTTCATATTAATATTTAACTGAATAATGAAGCTATGTTACTTATGTACAGAATAAAAGTTATCCTTTCTTGTTTCTTAATATTTAATTTTAGTTTTTTCCACTAAAGAAAAAGAAAAAAGCTATTGTGAATCTTCGTGTTCAAAAATTAGGATATTGGTTTCACTGTGTCTCTCTCTCTCTCTCTCTCTCTCTCTCTCTCTCTCTCTCTCTCTCTCTCTCTCTCTCTCACATTAGAAAAGAAGAAAAGAAGCACAAACAATTAAAACAAAACAAAAAAAAAAGAAACGACAGTTATTCAAAGTATGCTTTTCGTGTACAAAGAAATAGTCGAAACATATTTGCATTTTTAACTTAATTAATTTTAAACTCTGTTATGTGATATTACAGATTGCCCGAAACTATAATAAATAAGTTAAATAAATAACACACGTACACGCACACATATACACATTTATATAATAGTCAAAATAACTTTATATTTTTGCTTAATGGCAACAAAATAATTAAATAAGTAGGCCTACTAATTTAAAAATGTATAAAATAGAGAAATAATAATAATAATAATAGAAGCAACAGCAATAACAATGAAAAACTGAAATATTTAAATTAGCTATTATATTACAATAAAATATTAACTAATCTCACCAAAAAAACCCTTAATTAATTAATTAATTATAAAAAGTAAAATACAGGAATTGGTATGTTTTCAAATGGAAGACGAATTTATTCTGGCGAGTTTTAGGTTTATTTTATTTTGAATACCCTTGGCAGACGACTGTAAAATCAGATTCAATGACCACCCATGCACTTTAACTTTAACTGAACACCTTCGACGAAACTGGTACTTTATGAATGAATGGGATGTAATTGTGACGTATTGATACTAAAAATACCAGATCTGCTGCTTTGAGATCTCATCGCTGATTGGCTAATGCTAGAAACAACATCGTGTGGTCGTCTGATTACTTTTATTTATTTATTTTTTAATCTTTCTGTAGTAAGACTTTTTAACTAAACGACTTCGCTGGAAAATAGATTGTCGATTATAGTATGTTTTTAAATAACACTGAACTTTTATTTCAATAATAATAATATTATATTACTATTTTTGTTGTTGCTGGTTAATTAGTTTTAACTACTACTATTATTGCTACTGCTACTACTGCTACATCGTTATGATTATTATTATTATCGTTGTTGTTGTTTTTGCAGGATGACATCAAGCGGCTGGCATCAGAAGTACCTGGAGACTCTGTCAGAAGGAATCAAGTACTTGTGGACGAGCGGACACTTTGCAGACGCGAGTATAATCGTGCAGAACAAGCGGTTCCGATGTCACCGGTCAGTCCTAGCAGCCATGTCTGCTCACTTCGACGCCACATTCTCCTCCGGCATGAGAGACAGCCCTGACGGGACCTTGACCTTGCTTAACATAGACGTCTGCACCTTCGACAGCGTCCTTAATTTCATATACACAGGGAAAAACGTCGTCTGCGAAGAGAATGCAGAAAGTTTGCTTCGCGCGGCGACGACTCTTCAGGTGAAAGGTCTCATTCACATGTGCGGCGAGTTCCTCGTGCAGGTGCTCACCCCGGAGAACTGTATACGAATGTGGAGGCTGGGCAGGACTCACAACTGCGAGGAGCTGCAGGACAAGGCGTGGCCACTCATCCTCGACCACTTCCTCGACTTGTCACGGTCTGATGACTTCAAGGACATGAACGTGGACGAGCTGGCGGCAGTGATCAAAGACGACGACCTCGTCGTGCCTAACGAGGAGATGGTGTGCGAGGCGGTGTTCAGGTGGATCGACATCGACCCTGACAACAGAGGCATCCACCTCGCTTACATCATCGAGCACCTGCGCCTGCCGCTTGTCAGCCCGGAGTACCTGCTCAGCATCAGCCACAACAAAAGCCTGCTGAAGGACGACATCGTCTGCCGGGTGATGCTGGAGGAGGCCAAGCGCTACCACATGCTGCCCGCGCGCAGACAGGAGTTCACGTCGAAGCGGGCGGCCTATCGCAATTCGTTTGACCCAGACGAGGTGATCGTCGTGCTGACCGGAGGATCGACACAGACCAAACCGACAGAAGTCCTGTGTTACAGCTTCAGACAGTCCAAATGGTTTTACCTGGCACCGCTTCCATATGACCCAGGAGTCGAGTTTTCTGCCTGCACCTATGCCAACAATATCTATCTGTCAGGAGGAAGCAGAAAATGGCCGAAACTGTTCAAGTACAACAACGAAAGCAACGACTGGCGAGAGTGTGAACAGATGGCTCAGGGCCGGTCTCGTCACGGAATGGTGGCCGTCAGAGACTCCATCTACGTCCTCGGCGGCTACAACAGAAACCTGCCAGTGGGAAACAAAGTGATCTCGTCAATAGAGAAATACAGCATCAACACCGGCAAGTGGTCCACGGCTGGAGATCTGCCCATCCCGGTGGAAATGGTGTCGTCCTCTGTGATTGGCGAGAAGATTTTCACTTTCGGTGGTGCTCAGCGTAACAACCGGAACACGCCAGCGATCCAGTGTTTCGACACGAGAGTTGGTCAGTCGTCACACTTCACTGACCTCCCGTTCGCCTGTCGCCTCACCAGGACAGTCGTTTGTGATTCGGCAGTTTTCGTCATCACCACCGATGGTGACGTCATTGAATTCTCCGAGGACGGAGGATGTCGCACCATCGGTAAAGTGGAAAATTTTGGGCGAGTTCATTTCGGGGCGGTTCAGTTCCGAGGAAACATCATCTTAATTGGCGGCAAGAAGCGAAATGACAGTGCATGTGATACCATGCTGTGCTTCGACCCGCTCAAAGCAGGGGCAGAAACTCTGCCAGACAGGATGCCCTTCCCAAACGTGATAGACGCATGCGTGAAATCAGTCATCAACAGTCATCACTTACGTCAAGAGTACCCGCGAGGAAGCAAGAACCAAATCAACGGCAACGGAAGTTAAAAACACGACAAACATCTTCAGCTCAGAATTTATAAAGAAAAATTAACATTTTAAAAAAATTTAAAAAATATTTTGTCTTTAATAATATTGACATAATTAGAAGGATGCCATATATCGTATTATTATGAATAACTATTTTTAAGTGTATATTTGTTTTCTTTAGAAAGTTAATGTATCTGATGTACATAGACAAGTTAAAACTTTATATAAATGTGCAGATGTATTTAAATGTTTTTGAACTTTTGTATATTTTTGTTTGTTTTTGCTCTGAAAACGAAATGTACATAGCCTGCAGTGTTGTGTGAAATAAATTTGAATAAAATTTATACAAGTTGAATTGTTATACTTTAATGTAACATACAGCAACTGGTTTCTGAGATTTGAATTTTTACCTCTTGTAAAATGTGTTAGAGAAAGAATATATCTCAGTCTGAAGTATTATGAACGGCAGTAATGTTGAAATGATCAGATATTGTTGAAACTAGATGTGATTTTCTTGACATCAAAGCTGATATTTTAAAAACGTACTTCTTTACATCACTGTGACAAGTCCAAAACTAAAACATCTGTCTCCCACATAGCCAAAATGATGCTGGACTACCTGACATCTGAGAAGAAATCCAATACTCACATACTGGTCTGTTTCTATTCAGTCTGTCTTGCTGAAGATTTGTTGAAGTGTAGATAAAAGATGATTTCTTCACAACACGAAGGTCATGACACAAAGGTTATAATTATAAATTATTCACATTTTTTTTAATGAAACATTGATGCCATGTGGATGGTAAAGAGCTGTAATGCATTTGTGCACACACACACACACACACACACACACACACACACATTTATCAACCATGCAAAGCACACACAACTGAACACAGCATCCACTCATATTCATCCATCACCCACAGACACACCAATCCATCCCACTCTCTCACACACACACACACACACATATACACACACAACAGAACACAGCATCCACTCATATTCATCCATCCCCCATAGACACACCCATCCATTCCACTCTCACACACACACACCCCCTCTATACACATACATATCAAATAATTATTAACAGATATAAATGTCTGTTCAATATTCATTCATTCAAAACCATATACTAATAAATTATCAAAGATAACTTTATAACTTTGTTCTGACAGCTAAGCACTAAACAAATCACAATTAAACACTAAACATATCACAATTAAACCCTATAAACAAAACACTAAACAAATCACAATTAAACATAAACAAATCACAATTAACACTAAAATCAATTAAACCCTATATATCACAATTAAACACTAAACAAATCACAATTAAACACTAAACATATCACAGTTAAACCAGTTCTGCTTTGAATACTGACTGGACATTACTGTTTGACAGATTTCGTGTCAATAAGAAACCTCATTAAGAACTGTTGATTACTGTAATTTCTCCAAACAGAATCTGGCAATAAACAGGAATATCTCTACCATTATTTACGATTTATTCATATAGGTTATTAACTGTAACCATTCTGATATCAAAATGAAATAAACTATAAAATGAATCTTTCATTATTACTAGATATCACTTTTGTGATATAAAAATATTTCAGGACAAAAGAAAAGTGTTTAAAACAAGCTCTGTTCTCCATTTGTTGTAATATCATTATGGACAGAGATGGATCTAGACTTCATCATTCAAGATTTAAACGATTAAACAGAAACTTAACATTATAGAAAGATTACTTTCACATAGATACAGACAGACACCTACACATACCCATAGTATGTGTATGTGTGGGTAAAAAGAAAACACAGAGATACTACACACCATACACAGAACACATATATTTATTATGTTTATATATGAACATGACAGACTAAATGCAGCTGAGTGTGTTTAATATGTGTATGAGTGAGTAAAATGTGTGGGATATGTTTATAAAGCATCAACATATTTTTAATATCTTCACATTTTTATTACATTTTAATAATATATATACTTTTATAATTTTATTAATATGATTAATAATTTTTATTTGCATTAATTGATTTCTCTATATACCAGTATCAATCCTGGTTTTAACCACTTTTATTTATGTATATTTTGTTTTTGTCAAAATTTCCAAGCAGCAATTCCTACCAGTCACTAAAGTTCACACTGAAGGTGATGTAAAACTGTAATAAAACTTAATTTTTCTTTTATTAATCAACTTTTCCTCTGAGACTGTTTGCACCTTCAAATAAATAAATTCAACAGATTTCAGAACTGAAATCAACCCTTTGCCTCAGCAGATTATCATAAAAATATAATCCGTTTTCATAATCCACGGTGATTTTTGTAAATAGGATGAATAAAACAAACATTCTTTGTTATTCCTTTTATTGGTCTACAAGATGAAAAATAAGTAAAAATCAAACTAACAAAAGTTTCTAGCACCATACATGAGGTTCAGACACAACCACGTAATAATACTACAAAAAGCATTTTTACAAACAATTGCTTAAAAAGAAGCATAAGCTATTAAAATGAAGAATAAGTTATAAAAATAAGAAACTAAAATAAATCCTCTGAAAAAGATATCAACTTTTATTTTATCTATCACAAATGTTTTATTTTTATTTTTTTTAATTCAATAATTGCTTAAAAATAAGCATAGACTATTAAAATAAAGAACAAATTATAAAAATAAGAAAATGAAACAAAGCCTCTAAAGGATGTCAAGGTCTATCACAACTTTGTTGTTTTTTACTCAGTTATCACAGTTTGATAAAAAAAAGTCAGGAGTTGAACATATCACAGTCTTTGAGACAGAATCAGCAGTAGAGACAGCGATATAGGTTACAGGTAAAAGCATTTGTGTGTGTGTGTACGTCCATGTTTGTATGTTTGAGCAACATTGAAAGCATTTATATTATTAATCATTTTATATCTGCATAACTTTGTAAAAAAATTAAATTTTATCATTAATTTATAAACAATACAAAAACACAATGTATATATATATATATATACATACATATAGTGTAAGTATTGTTTATAAAATACTTACAATATTGCCGGATTCTGTATATATATATATATATATATATTTCAATAAAAGCAAATAAACAACAAGAAATTTACTTTTGCCTGTATTTGTATGAAAGGAAAGAATGCATCTGTTTTAATTAATGTTTGTTGCACATGTTTGTATATAGTTACACATAAAAATGCATGCATGCATGTTGCACATATCTTCATTAGTAATAAATGCATAAAAAAAAGTTCACAAAGCACACAAATCTGTGGACAGTAATTTTCTTGTATCATCAGCTCACACTCGCAGGTCGTTTTGTTTTCTTCTTTCCTTTCTTTTTGTTTTTCTTTGTTTTTGTTGCGCGGATGTTGTGAGTCCCAGCGCTGATTTCACTTCTCTTTCCTCCTCCCTCTTCTGCAACCACATCGTGTGTTCTGCTCTCGCTGCAATCACATTTTTATACATTACAAACATCAGTAATGAACACTTACATAAAAATATTACAAATATCAGCAATGAACACTTACATAAAAATATTATAAATATCAGCAATGAACACTTACATAAAAATATTAACTGTAATATTAATATCAACTATTAAACAGTTATTGTATAAAATACTGTCTAGCCTATAAAATGTCAGCTATTGTATAAAATATCAACTATCATATAAAATATTGTCATTTGCAAAAAATATTGACTGTTATATACAATATTAGCAGTTGATATATAAAATAACAACTATAATATAAATTATTGTATAAAATACTGACAATTAGTGTATGAAATAAAGTCCTAAATATCTGTAATTTAGCAATTTATAACTGATGATTATAATAATAATAGTGATGATAATGATATTGAATAAAAATAAAAATAGGACAATGATAGTAATAATAACCATAATAATAATAAGGGTATTAACAACAACAATAATTACAAAATGATGATAATAATAATAACACTAGCAATAACAATAACAATAATAATAACAAAACAAAAAAAAATAATAAAAATAAAAATATTAATGGTAACAATAACAAAAATGATAACAATAATAGATAATGACAATGATTATCATTTACCTAGCTGTTTTTCTGCTATTTTCACTTTCATGTATTCTGTAGGAAGCCAGAACTTTGGATGACTTAGAAGTCTAAAAATAAAATAAGATAAAACAACTGTTCACTTTGAATATTATTTATTTTATTAATTTCTTTCAAATCACTATGATAACAAAATAATCTTTTTTCTAAATATAATAATTAATGGCATTTATTTTGTTATTTTTCTTTCTTTTTCTAATTAAAGAATGTATTATTTGTAAAAATGTAACATTTTAATAAACATAATTTATTATTTGTAATAAATGTAAAATTAAATAAACATCATGTACTAATAAATGTAAAATTAAATAAACATAATGTATTAATCAATGTAAAATTAATTAAGCATCATGTACTAATAATGTAAAATTAAATAAACATCATGTACTAATAAATGTAAAATTAAATAAACATCATGTACTAAGTGTAAAATTAAATAAACATGTACTAATAAGTGTAAAAATTAAATAAACATGTACTAATAAGTGTAAAAATTAAATAAACATGTACTAATAAGTGTAAAAATTAAACATGTACTAATAAGTGTAAAATTAAATAAACATGTACTAATAAGTGTAAAATTAAATAAACATGTACTAATAAGTGTAAAATTAAATAAACATGTACTAATAAGTGTAAAAATTAAATAAACGTACTAATAAATGTAAAAATTAAATAAACATGTACTAATAAATGTAAAAATTAAATAAACATGTACTAATAAGTGTAACATTTACCCTGACGCAGGAGAACGAATGACGTCTCGAGATATTTCGTAATGAAGAGTTTTACCAGACGGCGGAAAAAGAGCTCTGTAAACAAGCATTAACATTTAATAACAGTGAGAACATCACAAATCTAAATTATTAAAAGTTAGATATTCTATTATATATTAATCCATGATTTACAAGAAATATAACTCTATTTCATATTGTCACACATTGTATTGTTATTCTCCATATTTAGATTGTATTCTTGTAACTTTAATATTTTATTAAATTTTAAAATGATTTCATTGAATATAAAAAAAAAATATATATATTAAAAATGTCATCATGCTTTAACATGCTGAGTAATATGAATGTAAACTGTTATCATAATTTGTAATTCTAACTTTTAGAGACAATAAACATTAATTTGTAACTACATTTTCAACTGAGATCGCAAGCCATAATATTTGTATGCTGCTTTATGAAAATCTGTATAAAATGTTTTGTAGCTAAATGGAATCAAATTTTGATTAATCCCAAACAATGACTTAATTATTTATTATTAGTTATATTACATCTGATTTAAAAATGAAAGCGAAAAAAGTTTTTTGTATTTTATTTCCATATAGGCATAAACAATGTATTAATAGACATGATAAATTTGGTTTCAACCAGAATCAATATATGGCTGAACAGCAGATGTAGAAACTTATTAATGTAAAGGATAAAAAAAAAATACCATAAAAAAAATAAAAATAACAATCTATTTGTCTCAAACTTTTTTCGTAAAATGTCTAAAACGTACAAATCAAATATTATAAAGCTTAGTTTGTATTTAATGTTCTAAGTAGACATAAACAGATTTATTGATAAAATGCTCTATAGTTTTTGTTTTATGCTGCTTTCCAAAAAATATTAAATAATTTGTGTATAAAAAAAATATATATACAATCCACTTCTAACAAAGACTATCTTGACAAAAAAGAAAAAAAAAAAAAAAAGTTTTTTTGAAATAACAATATTTTCAAGAAAAAGTTAAATCTTCATGTTAATTCAGTAGATGGACATACACAAGTAATATAGAAATTAATTAGCCAAGATTAATTTTGTTCAATGGGTAACAATATAATGATAATTTTGAAATTGACAGATTGAAGAATTAAAATATAAATGGTAACTGCCAAAGTAAATAAAGTTAGGTTTTATTCAGTACAAGATGACAATTTACAAATTAACAGCTGAAAGAAATAAAATTCAGTTTGACACTCAGTGACAGTCTACAAAGTAAAGCAGAAAACCTTTCTAGTGTTTCTTTTCTGATGTTCAGACCAAGGGAGGCAAGTTTGTTCTGCATTTCCTGACAGGCAAGACTTTCCTCAGTATCCACATCCTGGAAACATTTTAATTAAAACAAATTAAATATGATGACTGTAATTAATATCTGTATCTTGAAGAATGAAAATAAAAGAGCAAAATTGTATTTGTTAATTTTAATGAATATAATTATAATTTTTAATTTTGAATATTGAGAATAAAATAGAAACAACATATTTTTCAAATTTTAATTCATATAACAACATATTGCACTTCAAATAAAATATTCAAACAAGAAAAACTACTTACTGGATGTTTCTTGGTGTTAAGGTATAAAACTACTTACTGGATATTTCTTCATGTTGAGGTAAACAACTACTTACTGGATATTTCTTGGTGTTGAGGTAAACAACTACTTACTGGATGTTTCTTGGTGTTAAGGTATAAAACTACTTACTGGATGTTTCTTGGTGTTAAGGTAAAAAACTACTTACTGGATGTTTCTTTGTGTTAAGGTAAACAACTACTTACTGGATGTTTCTTCATGTTGAGGTAAACAACTACTTACTGGATGTTTCTTGGTGTTGAGGTAAACAACTACTTACTGGATGTTTCTTGGTGTTGAGGTAAACAACTACTTACTGGATGTTTCTTGGTGTTAAGGTATAAAACTACTTACTGGATGTTTCTTGGTGTTAAGGTATAAAACTACTTACTGGATGTTTCTTTGTGTTAAGGTAAACAACTACTTACTGGATGTTTCTTCATGTTGAGGTAAACAACTACTTACTGGATGTTTCTTCGTGTTGAGGTAAACAACTACTTACTGGATGTTTCTTGGTGTTGAGGTAAACAACTACTTACTGGATGTTTCTTGGTGTTAAGGTATAAAACTACTTACTGGATGTTTCTTCATGTTGAGGTAAACAACTACTTACTGGATGTTTCTTGGTGTTAAGGTATAAAACTACTTACTGGATGTTTCTTGGTATTAAGGTATAAAACTACTTACTGGGTGTTTCTTGGTGTTAAGGTATAAAACTACTTACTGAATGTTTCTTGGTGTTAAGGTATAAAACTACTTACTGGGTGTTTCTTCGTGTTACGGTAAACAACTACTTACTGGATGTTTCTTGGTGTTAAGGTATAAAACTACTTACTGGATGTTTCTTCGTGTTGAGGTAAACAACTACTTACTGGATGTTTCTTTGTGTTAAGGTATAAAACTACTTACTGGATGTTTCTTGGTGTTGAGGTAAACAACTACTTACTGGATGTTTCTTGGTGTTAAGGTATAAAACTACTTACTGGATGTTTCTTGGTGTTAAGGTATAAAACTACTTACTGGATGTTTCTTTGTGTTAAGGTAAACAACTACTTACTGGATGTTTCTTTGTGTTGAGATATAAAACTACTTACTGGATGTTTCTTGGTGTTGAGGTAAACAACTACTTACTGGATGTTTCTTCATGTTGAGGTAAACAACTACTTACTGGATGTTTCTTCATGTTAAGGTAAACAACTACTTACTGGATGTTTCTTGGTGTTGAGGTAAACAACTACTTACTGGATGTTTCTTCGTGTTACGGTAAACAACTACTTACTGGATGTTTCTTGGTGTTAAGGTAAACAACTACTTACTGGGTGTTTCTTCATGTTGAGGTAAACAACTACTTACTGGATGTTTGTTCATGTTGAGGTAAACAACTACTTACTGGATGTTTCTTGGTGTTGAGGTAAACAACTACTTACTGGATGTTTCTTCATGTTGAGGTAAACAACTACTTACTGGATGTTTCTTGGTATTAAGGTAAACAACTACTTACTGGATGTTTCTTGGTGTTAAGGTATAAAACTACTTACTGGATGTTTCTTGGTGTTAAGGTATAAAACTACTTACTGGATGTTTCTTGGTGTTAAGGTATAAAACTACTTACTGAATGTTTCTTGGTGTTAAGGTATAAAACTACTTACTGAATGTTTCTTGGTGTTAAGGTAAACAACTACTTACTGGATGTTTCTTCGTGTTAAGGTAAACAACTACTTACTGGATGTTTCTTTGTGTTAAGGTAAACAACTACTTACTGGATGTTTCTTGGTGTTGAGGTAAACAACTACTTACTGGATGTTTCTTCATGTTGAGGTAAACAACTACTTACTGGATGTTTGTTCATGTTGAGGTAAACAACTACTTACTGGATGTTTCTTGGTGTTGAGGTAAACAACTACTTACTGGATGTTTCTTCATGTTGAGGTAAACAACTACTTACTGGATGTTTGTTCATGTTGAGGTAAACAACTACTTACTGGATGTTTCTTGGTGTTGAGGTAAACAACTACTTACTGGATGTTTCTTCATGTTGAGGTAAACAACTACTTACTGGATGTTTCTTGGTATTAAGGTAAACAACTACTTACTGGATGTTTCTTTGTGTTGAGATATAAAACTACTTACTGGATGTTTCTTCATGTTGAGGTAAACAACTACTTACTGGATGTTTCTTGGTGTTAAGGTATAAAACTACTTACTGGATGTTTCTTGGTGTTAAGGTATAAAACTACTTACTGGATGTTTCTTGGTGTTAAGGTATAAAACTACTTACTGAATGTTTCTTGGTGTTAAGGTATAAAACTACTTACTGGATGTTTCTTCGTGTTAAGGTAAACAACTACTTACTGGATGTTTCTTGGTGTTAAGGTATAAAACTACTTACTGGATGTTTCTTCGTGTTAAGGTAAACAACTACTTACTGGATGTTTGTTCATGTTGAGGTAAACAACTACTTACTGGATGTTTCTTCGTGTTAAGGTAAACAACTACTTACTGGATGTTTCTTGGTGTTAAGGTATAAAACTACTTACTGGATGTTTCTTTGTGTTACGGTAAACAACTACTTACTGGATGTTTCTTGGTGTTAAGATATAAAACTACTTACTGGATGTTTCTTGGTATTAAGGTAAACAACTACTTACTGAATGTTTCTTGGTGTTAAGGTATAAAACTACTTACTGGATGTTTCTTTGTGTTAAGGTAAACAACTACTTACTGGATGTTTCTTGGTGTTAAGGTATAAAACTACTTACTGGATGTTTTTTGGTGTTGAGGTAAACAACTACTTACTGGATGTTTCTTGGTGTTGAGGTAAACAACTACTTACTGGATGTTTCTTGGTGTTGAGGTAAACAACTACTTACTGGATGTTTCTTGGTGTTAAGGTATAAAACTACTTACTGGATGTTTCTTAGTGTTAAGGTAAACAACTACTTACTGGATGTTTCTTCATGTTGAGGTAAACAACTACTTACTGGATGTTTCTTTGTGTTGAGGTATAAAACTACTTACTGGATGTTTCTTGGTGTTAAGGTATAAAACTACTTACTGGATGTTTCTTTGTGTTAAGGTAAACAACTACTTACTGGATGTTTCTTTGTGTTGAGATATAAAACTACTTACTGGATGTTTCTTGGTGTTAAGGTATAAAACTACTTACTGGATGTTTCTTTGTGTTAAGGTAAACAACTACTTACTGGATGTTTCTTGGTGTTAAGGTAAAAAACTACTTACTGGATGTTTCTTCGTGTTAAGGTAAACAACTACTTATTGGATGTTTCTTGGTGTTGAGGTAAACAACTACTTACTGGATGTTTGTTCATGTTACGGTAAACAACTACTTACTGGATGTTTGTTCATGTTGAGGTAAACAACTACTTACTGGATGTTTCTTTGTGTTAAGGTAAACAACTACTTACTGGATGTTTCTTGGTGTTAAGGTATAAAACTACTTACTGGATGTTTCTTGGTGTTGAGGTAAACAACTACTTACTGGATGTTTCTTGGTGTTGAGGTAAACAACTACTTACTGGATGTTTCTTAGTGTTAAGGTAAACAACTACTTACTGGATGTTTCTTCATGTTGAGGTAAACAACTACTTACTGGATGTTTCTTGGTGTTGAGGTAAACAACTACTTACTGGATGTTTCTTGGTGTTGAGGTAAACAACTACTTACTGGATGTTTCTTGGTGTTGAGGTAAACGACGTCTGTTGGTGGAGGAGGACTCTGCATGATCTGGCGTCGAGCAAACGACCGCGTGTACACAGCATATTTCCCTTTAAAGTAAACATTTAAAATTTTACACCTCCATTCCATTAACAAAAAATCAGCATTTTGCAAATTATATGTTTTCTTTAACAAAAAATAAATATGTTTCAAATTATATAATGCTTCTCTTAATGAAAATTCAATATTTTTCAAAGTGATTACTGTCTTCTGCTCATGATAATTTCACTTAAAAAAGAAAATAAATTAAATTAAATGTTAATAATGTTTTTTTTTATAAATACTCTGAAAGTAGTGCTCTGGTCCATGTTCTAACAGAAATACATAAACTAGATCTCTGATCCACATAAAATTCGAAAACAAAGTCATATGTCCATTTATACAATAATTCTGTCTGCCTGATTAACACTGGTGTACCTATATGATCTATTTCTAGATTTTTGATTCATTTTAACCAAATAAATAAGTAAAATTATAAAACAGTTTTGTTTGATAAACTAGGTGTGCTATATCATCTATTTCTAGATTTTTGATTCATTTTAACTAAATAAATAAGTAAAATTATAAACAGTTTTGTTTGATAAACTAGGTGTGCTATATCATATATTTGTGCATTTTTTTATCATTTTAACTAAATAAGTAAAATTATAAAACAGTTTTGTTTGATAAACTAGGTGTGCTATATCATATATTTCTAGACTTTTGATTCATTTTAACTAAATAAATAAGTAAAATTATAAAACAGTTTTGTTTGATAAACTCTGGTGTACTATAAACTAGGTATACTATACACACTGGTGTACTATAAACTAGGTGTACTATACACACTGGTGTACTATAAACTAGGTGTACTATAAACTAGGTATACTATAAACTAGGTATACTATACACACTGGTGTACTATAAACTAGGTTATACTATACACACTGGTGTACTATAAACTAGGTGTATTATACACACTGGTGTACTATAAACTAGGTATACTATAAACTAGGTATACTATACACACTGGTGTACTATAAACTAGGTGTATTATACACACTGGTGTACTATAAACTAGGTGTACTATACACACTGGTGTACTATAAACTAGGTATACTATAAACTAGGTATACTATACACACTGGTGTACTATAAACTAGGTGTACTATACACACTGGTGTACTATAAACTAGGTTATACTATACACACTGGTGTACTATAAACTAGGTTATACTATACACACTGGTGTACTATAAACTAGGTATACTATACACACTGGTGTACTATAAACTAGGTTATACTATACATACTGGTGTACTATAAACTAGGTATACTATACACACTGGTGTACTATAAACTAGGTTATACTATACACACTGGTGTACTATAAACTAGGTTATACTATACACACTGGTGTACTATAAACTAGGTTATACTATACACACTGGTGTACTATAAACTAGGTGTACTATACACACTGGTGTACTATAAACTAGGTGTACTATACACACTGGTGTACTATAAACTAGGTGTACTATACACACTGGTGTACTATAAACTAGGTGTACTATACACACTGGTGTACTATAAACTAGGTATACTATACACACTGGTGTACTATAAACTAGGTATACTATACACACTGGTGTACTATAAACTAGGTATACTATACACACTGGTGTGCTATAAACTAGGTATACTATACACACTGGTGTGCTATAAACTAGGTATACTATACACACTGGTGTACTATAAAGTAGGTTATACTATACACACTGGTGTACTATAAAGTAGGTTATACTATACACACTGGTGTACTATAAACTAGGTATACTATACACACTGGTGTACTATAAACTAGGTATACTATACACACTGGTGTACTATAAACTAGGTCTACCTACTGTGTTCTCTTTCTGCAGCTAGGGCAGCTGACTGAATTCGCCGAGTGTCGAACGACCTGAAGAAAACAGTTAATAAAATAAAGTTAACAAAACACTATTTTTTGTGACTTACTCTGAAGTGTTCAGAAAAAAAAAAAACATATACAAAAGTAGATCTGAGTTCACTGTAGGCTGAGACTTTAACTTGATGTTTTTACCCTTGTTTTATGAGGCTGGCTTAATGGTCAGTGCTATTTCAGTGTCAAGATTTCCAGTTATCAAGAGATGAAATATTAAGGTGTTAACAGCAGTCTGTACAGTTTCCAAGTTGTAATCAAAGATGAGTGAACAGTCATTATAAACTGCCTTCATCTACTGACAATGTACACTGGTAAGAATGGTGAATTATGAAAACAAAAAGTTTCATTTTTAATCATTTTTATTTCAGTAATTTATCATCATTTCACAATGCAATCTTCTCTTTTAAATATTTTCTTTCCATGACAACACTTCAAAAAGTGCGGTATTTGATGATGTTTCTTTGCTATTTCCTGCATTCAGAAAGTGCAAAATCACCTGAAACTACTCTAGAGAAAAGTTAAGATTTCTTAGGTCATGTTAATGAATGGCATCACAGTAAATTGTGATATTTTAAGCATTAAAGAAAAGTCCTAGGATTGACGGCTGGGACTACAGTACAATCTGTCACAGGATCTGACAGCAGTCTCACTGCATCAAGTACTGTAACTGATTTAATGGCCAGTCACACTGAAGTCTCAACCAACTGGATTGAAGCTGGATGTAACATTAATGTGACACTCTCTAAATATGTGTATATTGGTGAATCTATATGTGTATGAGTATGTATGCAAATAGTATTATCATACTGAAATAGCTATAAACTTGGATAAAATGTGTGTCTTACTTCATTTACTGAAATAGCTATAAACTTGGATACAATGTTTGTCTTACTTCATTCTCTGAAATATCTATAAACTTGGATAGAATGTTTGTCTTACTTCATTTACTGAAATAGCTATAAACTTGGATACAATGTTTGTCTTACTTCATTCTCTGAAATATCTATAAACTTTGTCTTACTTCATTCTCTGAAATATCTATAAACTTTGACTTACTTCATTTACTGAAATAGCTATAAACTTGGATACAATGTTTGTCTTACTTCATTCTCTGAAATATCTATAAACTTTGACTTACTTCATTTACTGAAATAGCTATAAACTTGGATACAATGTTTGTCTTACTTCATTCTCTGAAATATCTATAAACTTTGACTTACTTCATTTACTGAAATATCTATAAACTTGGATAGAATGTTTGTCTTACTTCATTCTCTGAAATATCTATAAACTTGGATAAAATGTGTGTCTTACTTCATTCTCTGAAATATCTATAAACTTTGACTTACTTCATTTACTGAAATAGCTATAAACTTGGATAAAATGTGTGTCTTACTTCATTTACTGAAATAGCTATAAACGGATACAATGTTTGTCTTACTTCATTCTCTGAAATATCTATAAACTTTGTCTTACTTCATTTACTGAAATATCTATAAACTTTGTCTTACTTCATTATCTGAATATCTATAAATTTTGTCTTACTTCATTCTCTGAAATATCTATAAACTTTGTCTTACTTCACTTACTGAAATATCTATAAACTTTGTCTTACTTCACTTACTGAAATGTCTATAAACTTGGATATAAACTTTGTCTTACTTCATTCTCTGAAATATCTATAAACTTTGTCTTACTTCATTCTCTGAAATATCTATAAACTTTGTCTTACTTCACTTACTGAAATATCTATAAACTTTGTCTTACTTCATTCTCTGAAATATCTATAAACTTTGTCTTACTTCACTTACTGAAATATCTATAAACTTTGTCTTACTTCATTCTCTGAAATATCTATAAACTTTGTCTTACTTCACTTACTGAAATGTCTATAAACTTGGATATAAACTTTGTCTTACTTCATTCTCTGAAATGTCTATAAACTTGGATATAAACTTTGTCTTACTTCATTCTCTGAAATGTCTATAAACTTGGATATAAACTTTGTCTTACTTCATTCTCTGAAATGTCTATAAACTTGGATATAAACTTTGTCTTACTTCATTCTCTGAAATGTCTATAAACTTGGATATAAACTTTGTCTTACTTCATTCTCTGAAGAGAAGACTGAAAACAAGAAGCTGGTCGAGATTTAACTGTGCTGCCACTGTCAGGTCGACTCTGTAACAAAACGAAAAAACAAAAATTTTAAACATCATTTACACATTGCAAAATATTAATAATAATAATCATAATAATCATAATAATAACAACAATAATAATAATAATAATAATAATAATAATAATAATAATAATAATAATAATAATAATAATAAATTAATTAATAATAACAATAAATAAATTAATTAACAATAATAATAAAAATAATAATAACATTAATAATAATAATAATAATAATAAAACTAATAATAATAAATAAAATAAATAAATAAATAATAATAATAATAATAATAATATATTATCATTATATCTAAAATGATGTGGTGAAATATCAATAGAATGATTAATTTTAAATTTAAATTTTCTTTTTTTTTAAATGTGTCATAAAACAATATTTTATACAATATAGTATTTTTGTTGTCCAGCTAAATGTCAAATTCACTTTATTGATTACAGTATTTCTCTAAACAAACCTCGTACATTAACTAAAACTTGAGTTGTGTAAACAAATGAGACTCTTACAAGGGTTATTGACTCTGTTTCGGACTGTACCAGTGCATCCTGTTTTGATGAACTCAAGTTTTTTGCTGAAATCTCCGACATTTCCGAGGTTGAACTTTGAGAATCTGCGTCTCGTCTCAGCTGAGTTTTAGTCTGCTTGTTTCTCCTCTGGTTAGGTTGCACTGTGCGACTTTTCATAGGAGGCTGAAAACAAACAAAACTTTGTAAAGCTTCATTTATTCACATTACATTATTCACTGTATGTACATTTTATAGGTGTGTGTGTGTGTGTGTGCGTGTGTGTGTGTGTGTGTGTGTGTGTGTGTGTGTGTGTGTGTGTTTGCATGTGTGTGTGTTTGTATATATGTGTATGTGTGTGTTTGTGTGTATATGTATGTGTGTGTGTGTGTGTGTGTGTGTGTGATTTTTGATAGGAGTCTAAAAATCAAAAATAATTTATGTTTATATTAGAAAATTAAAAGTAATGTAAATTAATATTCTTGTAAACAATTGTAAATATTCTTCTTCACTGTATTTTACTGTTACATTTACTGTTGATATGTGTGTGTGTGTGTGTGTGTGTGTGTGTGTGTGCATGAGTGTTTTCTTTCCTTGACTCTGTAATTTTCTGACACTGTGGATGTCTGAATGAATTATAAATGGTACATGCATGTTTTATATAATAATATGTGATTATGTATGATATGTAATCATATACTGTATGACCACATATCACATAATACAACATATTATTACATACAACACATGATCAGATATCACACATTAACACATATTATTATTACATACAACACATGATCACATATCACACATTACCATATTATTACATACAACACATGATCACATATCACACATTACCATATTATTACATACAACACATGATCACATATCACACATTACCACATATTATTATTACATACAACACATGATCACATATCACACATTACCACATTGTTATTACATACAACATATCATCACATATCACACATTACCAGATTATTATTACATACAACACATCATCACATATCACACATTTCCACATATTATTATTACATACAACACATGATCACATATCACACATTACCACATTATTACATACAACACATCATCACATATCACACATTACCACATATTATTACATACAATACATGATCACATATCACACATTACCACATTATTATTACATACAACACATGATCACATATCACACATTACCACATTATTATTACATACAACACATGATCACATATCACTCAACACATTATTCTGCTCACACTGAGACTGACCTTTGCCCATTTTGACATCATGTTTAGAAGTTTGTCGTCCAGCTTTTTATCTTCAGTGTTTTCCTTTTTCAAACTCTGTTCTGATTTTGAAACATTTTCCTCTTGTGATGGTCCAGGGATCTGAATTGACCTGTGGTCATCCTAAAACCATAACAAAATTTTGTTAACAGGCTAAAGTTCTAATTTCTGTCATTTCAATAAACAGATTACATAACTAATAGTAATCTTTATAGATTGGTATAAACAAGATTAAAGAGACTGAATTTATTCTGTCATGTACTACTGGTTATTTATATGATAGTTTGTCTGATACAAAGGTTTTGCTGTGAAATATCCAGTTTTGTCGTGTATTTATTTGCCTGTTTTCCAGTCAAACAAGTGCCTGGAGACTGGTTTATTAAAGACTATGTCTTGTCCTTTCCTAGTCAAGAGAGTTTGACAATATAAATAAAAGATCCTTTGCTGCTGACTGTAAAAGAGTAGTTACTGTGGCACTCATTTACCTAATGCAGTATCAGTTTGTCATCTGACTGATGTAACTATAGTAACTACAAATTAATATTTGTCAGCCATAATACTTTTGAAAAAAATTAAAAAACAAATACCCCAAAAGAATAAATATTTTCATTATGTTGTAAATTATAACTGTATGTTTATAAAACACAGAAGCATGCACAGCACAGTGACCAGCAAGTACACACGAAACACAAATAGTGACATGCCTCATGTACACACACACGCTTGAACAGGCTAACACACACATGCAGACACAACACACAGCATGAAGCACAGACATAACACAGACGTGTGACTTACTTTTCTCACTGAAGTGTTGGATGACACTGAGGAACTCCTCTGTCTGCCCAGGTAGTCAACAGACACAGAATACACAGACACAACACACATATACACAGCATGAAGCACAGACATAACACACATATGTGACTTACTTTTCTCACTGAAGTGTTGGATGACACTGAGGAACTCCTCTGTCTGCCCAGGTAGTCAACAGACACAGAATACACAGACACAACACACATGCACACAGCATGAAAAAAAGACAAAACAAACAGACAAAAGAATAAATATTTTCTCACTGAAGAACTCCTCTGTCTGCCCAGGTAGTCAACAGACACAGAATTTACAAAACACAACACACATATACACAGACACAACACACCACACAGCATGAAGCACAGACATAACACAGACATGTGACTTACTTTTCTCACTGAAGTGTTGGATGACACTGAGGAACTCCTCTGTCTGCTTGAACAGTCAACAGACACAGAATACACAGACACAACACACATATACACAGCATGAAGCACAGACATAACACACACATGTGACTTACTTTTCTCACTGAAGTGTTGGATGACACTGAGGAACTCCTCTGTCTGCCCAGGTAGTCAACAGACACAGAATACACAGACACAACACACATGCACACAGCATGAAGCACAGACATAACACAGACGTGTGACTTACTTTTCTCACTGAAGAACTCCTCTGTCTGCCCAGGTAGTCAACAGACACAGAATACACAGACACAACACACATATACACAGACACAACACACATACACACAGCATGAAGCACAGACATAACACAGACATGTGACTTACTTTTCTCACTGAAGTGTTGGATGACACTGAGGAACTCCTCTGTCTGCCCAGGTAGTCAACAGACACAGTCTGACTTACTTTTCTCACTGAAGAACTCCTCTGTCTGCCCAGGTAGTCAACAGACACAGAATACACAGACACAACACACATATACACAGACACAACACACATACACACAGCATGAAGCACAGACATAACACAGACATGTGACTTACTTTTCTCACTGAAGTGTTGGATGACACTGAGGAACTCCTCTGTCTGCCCAGGTAGTCAACAGACACAGAATACACAGACACAACACACATATACACAGACACAACACACATACACACAGCATGAAGCACAGACATAACACAGACATGTGACTTACTTTTCTCACTGAAGTGTTGGATGACACTGAGGAACTCCTCTGTCTGCCCAGGTAGTCAACAGACACAGAATACACAGACACAACACACATACACAGACACAACACACAACACACAGCATGAAGCACAGACATAACACAGACATGTGACTTACTTTTCTCACTGAAGTGTTGGATGACACTGAGGAACTCCTCTGTCTGCCCAGGTAGTCAACAGACACAGAATACACAGACACAACACACATATACACAGACACAATACACAGCATGAAGCACAGACATAACACACATATATGACTTACTTTTCTCACTGAAGTGTTGGATGACACTGAGGAACTCCTCTGTCTGCCCAGGTAGTCAACAGACACAGAATACACAGACACAACACACATATACACAGACACAACACACAGTATGAAGCACAGACATAACACAGACGTGTGACTTACTTTTCTCACTGAAGTGTTGGATGAAACTGAGGAACTCCTCTGTCTGCCCAGGTAGTCAACAGACACAGCCAGTTTCTGTCTTGGTTTGGTCGTTGATACTGTTCCTGGGATGATACTTTTCACTGTGCTTTCTTTAGGCGAGTAGCCTGCCTCATCAAACTCAATTGTTTTGATGGTTTTGTACAGCACTGGAGGAGAACTCTCTTCATTGTCTCCTGTCATTTTACCTTGTTCCGTTCTCATGGCAACCTCGTAGTAATTTTTGGACAAGTTCGACCGACTTCTGCTCACAGCTGAACGGTCATTTCTGTTGCTGTGTTCTGATTCGTCCTCACTTTCAGACATGTACTGCGACACCACGGTGACGATTTCAGGTTTCTTCCCTCGTTTCACTGGCTTATCCACATCTTCGTACTTCACTGTTACTATGGGAACAGAGGACGGGGAAGTGTTGCCAGTATTTGTTTTAAGTGGTTTCACCTGCATGCCTAACTCTAGCTGTAAACTGTTATTCAAATTAGACGGTTCAGTTATCCTTTTGGTTTTGCAGTCATTAATCACTGTACGCACATCAATCCCAGAATTCACTCTGCTTCTCACGTGAGTGAAGTCCAGCTTCCTACTTCTCGACCTGAGATTCGAGTAGCACTTGGCTATCTTGTAGTTCACTTTGTGTCCTCGGTTTCTCGGGGTGATCTGGAATGTCAGGTTCTTGTCTTCGCGGATCATCACACCCTTGTCACTCTCAGTCGGGTTACTTCGAGCGTGACTCACTTTTGAGTCTGTCGAACTTGGCAGCAGAGTTATTGTTCTTTCGTTGATGTTGTATGAACTGGGACTTTTCGACCTGGGACGCTCGTCTTCCTGTATCGCAGCCTGTTTCTCTGTGGCCTGCAAGGAAGCTCTGTGGTGATACTTCACTCTCACTTCTTGTCTCTTGTTTGTCAGAGTCTGCACTTCTTGTAGAACTCTGTCAAATTAAATAAAACCAACATCGACAAATGCCAATTTTGAAATTTTTAATATTAATACTATACATCTTGTAAAAACTATGAAACAAACATGATGTATGGGTTGTTTCTGTTTTTAGTTTACCATTAATAAAGCTTATAAAATAAATTTGTGAAATAAATCTTAAAACACAAAACAAAGCAATAAAACAACTGCTTTTTCATTATGGAAGAAAATTATACACAGAGTAAAAAATACACTTTAAACAAAGTTAAAAAAAAACCATTTTTACAATATCTTATTACTTTATCCCATTCATTTTCAATGCCTTCTGTAATATATATTAATCTACACCATTATGAAAGGCTAAACATATTTTTAAACAACAGTTAATAAACTATTTTAAACATACACACTTTCTGAACTATCTTTGCTTTCAGTTAATATTTATTTCAAACCTGCACACATCTCAAAAATCTGTTTACACCAAATTTATTTATTCATGAAATATTTATCTTAAAAATATAGAAATTAAAATATACACATCTGTGTGTGTGCACGTCTGTGTATATGTCATGTGTTATCATGCATGTGTGTACATCTGTGTGTATGTGTTTGTGTGTAGGTGTGTGTTCTGTTATCATGCATGTGTGTACATCTGTGTGTATGTGTTTGTGTGTAGGTGTGTGTGTTGTGTTATCATGTGTGAGTACATCTGTGTGTGTGTGTGTGTGTGTGTGTATGTTTGTGTATGTCTATGTGTTATCCTGTATATATATATGTGTGTGTGTATCTTGGTGTATTTGTGTGTGTGTATTTGTGTTTACGTATCTCTATGTCTGTATGTTTATATGTCTGTGTGTCTGTGTGTATACATGTGTATATTTCCACTGTCTGTGTCTGTATGTTTATATGTTTCTGTGTCTGTGTGTATACATGTGTATATTTCCACTCTCTGTGTCTGTATGTTTATATGTTTCTCTGTCTGTATGTATACATGTGCATATTTCCACTGTCTGTGTCTGTATGTTTGTGTGTCTGTGTGTATACATGTATATATTTTCACTGTTTGTGTCTGTATGTTTATATGTCTGTGTGTATACATGTATATATTTTTTCTGTTTGTGCCTGTGTGTATACATGTATATATTTCCACTGTCTGTGTCTGTATGTTTGTATGTCTGTGTGTATACATGTATATATTTTCACTGTTTGTGTCTGTATGTTTATATGTCTGTGTGTATACATGTATATATTTCCACTGTCTGTGTCTGTGTGTATACATGTGCATATTTCCACTGTCTGTGTCTGTATGTTTGTGTGTTTGTGTATACATGTATATATTTCCACTGTCTGTGTCTGTATGTTTATATGTCTGTGTGTATACATGTGTATATTTCCACTGTCTGTGTCTGTATATGTGTGTGTCTGTGTGTATACATGTGTATATTTCCACTGTCTGTGTCTGTATGTTTGTGTGTCTGTGTATATACATGTGTATATTTCCACTGTCTGTGTCTGTATATTTGTGTGTCTGTGTGTATACATGTGTATATTTCCACTGTCTGTGTCTGTATGTTTGTGTGTCTGTGTGTATACATGTGTATATTTCCACTGTCTGTCTCTGTATATTTGTGTGTCTGTGTGTATACATGTGTATATTTCCACTGTCTGTGTCTGTATATTTGTGTGTCTGTGTGTATACATGTGTATATTTCCACTGTCTGTGTCTGTATGTTTGTGTGTATACATGTGTATATTTCCACTGTAAGGTTACCTTTCTGTATTCCACTCCTCCTCTTCCTCCTCCTGCTCCTCCCCCGCAGTGGGAAGTGACAGGTGAATTGAGTCCTGCGTTGGTTTACGTAGAAGTACGACATTAGCGTCTGAGGAAACAGATCTGAAAACAGAAAACATGACACATCTCAAATACCAGTGTGTAGCAGTACATCTCAAATACCAGTGTGTAGCAGTACATCTCAAATACCAGTGTGTAGCAGTGTGTAGCAGTGTGTTATAAGTGTATATGCCACAGGAACACGTAATTTTCCAACTGAATCAAATCAGACATTCAGAAACATTCTAATCGAATTGAATTTCAAATCTGAAACAGCAGTATTCTTTTATTTAGTATTTTCTTTATTCTTTTTTATTTTTTCACTAATTGGTGTATATCAGTAAATTTTTAATCATAAAACTTTTTTCAATGGAAAAATACTTTATCTTGACAAGATGATTTATATTAAATAAAAAATTAAATTATTTGAGTTTTTAAAGTTTTATGGTTATACATACTCCACTTCGCTGAACCCATCCAGAGTTGATTCTGGTTCGGGCGTGGCTTGGGGTGGGGGTGGAACATTTCCATTGCACCCATCAAACCTGGACACATCTAGAAAATCTGTTATTATTGTAATAATTTTGATTACAAACATGATAAAATATTCACAAAGATTTGTTACAGTAAGTTCACATCAATCTATCTTTAAAGACCAGCCCATTGTTAAATGTGATATATCTGTAGTGTGTGTGTGTGTGTGTGCAAACATTATGCATATCATAGTAGCAAATTCTTTGCTTACTTATTATTTATTAGGGAAGTGTTATCTTATATGCTTTACACACATATATAAATTAGTTATTGTTTTTCTTTGTAAACAAACTATCAAACACTACACACACCATATGCAAGTACACACAAAGACAAACAGAAATACACAGCTACATAGATATACACAACATGCAAACACACACTCACAAGTATACAACTGCATATTGACTTACACACACACACAAACAGAAATAACAGTTACAGACATACATACCTGCTTCAGACTGAAGGTTTGGAATAATATTGATAACGTCATCCATTTTGAGTCCCTGGGGGGACCAACCCACCCCTCTGGGGCCTCACCTTGTGCACATTTACCAGCCTGGTCATACTTCAGACCCTTCACTGAAAAAAATAAAATTAAATACACACATTGTAGTTTTTTCATATATTCCTCAATATTTAATTCATGACCATTAAAAAAAAGATTGGAAAATAGTAAATAATTAAATAAATAAGTAAATAATAATTAGGAATGAATTATGTATAATCTGTGATTATATTTAAATCAGAAAAGGACTGATTATGAAAAAGGAAATCTGCTGCTGAGTGAACTGTTCTGCAATCAGCAGCAAAGTATTTGATTTACGCCTTCCCATATACAAAAAGAACACGACACTTCCTTTGATATTTATAAAACTGGAATAAAACCAAGTAAGGTAAAAATTGTCAAACAAAAAATATATGTTTTAAAAAGGTATAATATAGATGTGATAATTAATAAAATCAAGCAATGAAAAAAAAAAAAAATAAAAAAATTCAACAAAAAAAAGCAACTAAATAAAACAATCATAATATAAATATTAGCGTTTCAAATTTATGAAAATATACACATTATAAAATATAAGAAAGATTTGTTTTATGAGATAAGAATTTAAATACTTTATAACTTGTGTTAAAAACAAGGTAACTATGGAAACCTGCCTCCAATTGGGGGCTTTTTCTTTTCAGCAGTTGATGCATTTTTGGCACTGTGTGGGCGTGTCCTTTTGCCGGGGGTTAAACTTGCACTTCTACAACACTTGGCACTGGCAGGGCGAGCTAATCTGTTACTGTGTTTCATCAAATCAGAAACTGAAACATTGCTGTTCCTGAAACATTCAAACAAGAGACTGAAACATGCAAACAAGAAACTGAAACATTGCTGTTCCTGAAACATACAAACAAGAAACATACAGATATACACAAAGATACACATACAGACATACACACACAAAGATACACATATACACAGATGCACATACAGACATACACACACAAAGATACACATATACACAGATGCACATACAGACATACACAGATACACATACATACACAAAGATACACATACACACAGATGCACATAGACATACACAGATGCACATACAGACATACACAAAGATACACATATACACAGATACACATACAGACATACACAGATGCACATACAGACATACACACAGATACACATATACACAGATGCACAGACATACACACAGATACACAAAGATACACATACACACAGATGCACATACAGACATACACAAAGATACACATACAGACATACACAAAGATACACATACACACAGATGCACATACAAATACAAAGATACACATACAGACATACACAAAGATACACATACACACAGATGCACATACAGACATACACAAAGATACACATACAGACATACACAAAGATACACATACACAGATGCACATACAGACATACACAAAGATACACATACAGACATACAGACATACACAAAGATACACATACACACAGATGCACACCGACAAAAAAACAGCAGTTTTCACATGTATGCACAGCAGACCTAAATGCAATAAAGAACTTACGTTGTTTGGTTAAGTACAGTACTTGTGTCTGGTTTGTGAGTGCCGTTGTGAAAGATGTTGTTGGCACTCAGGTTGACGCTGTCTGCAAGTCTGATGCTGTACACAGATGGACTGACTTGCTTCAGCTGGGACAGTGAGGCATTGGCAGACTTCAGCCAGTCCTAGAAACAAAAACAACATCAACATAATGTGAGGAACATTTTGTTTGACCATTTTCTCCCTTCTCAGTGTCTGTTTTTCTTTATCTATATAATAATATATATAAAAACACAGCCAGATTAAGAAAGAGACAGAAACACACACACACACACATACACATATGCACATAAACACACACACAGAACTAAATGCACATTAACCTTCCATATGAAATTTAAACTCATTATTTTAGAGAATTAATTATTTATGCTTTGCTCTGAAATGAAACGACACTAGACAGTAGAAAACAAGTGTAGATCCCTCATGAACTTCACTTAAAAAACAAAATCCAGGCCACAAAGATACATTTGGACCTGTTTATTAAGATATACAATAAAAGAAACTACAAAAAACAGACAATATATTAATGTTAATTATCAGCTAATTCAATCTAATATTAATTTTAAATTTCAGATTTCTTTTCAAAAATATTAATAATTACTGAACATCAGATTTTTAGAACACAGAGGATATGAAAATCATATTATAAAAACAAACTGTATGAAGATTACAAATAGTTATTAACAGTGTCTTAGCAAAGCAGATTTATATCAGTTTATCTGTAAACTTACTTTCGTATAACAAATGAAATAATATTTAGCAAATTCATTAGTGGCACTGTACATTATTATTTTAAAACAGAATACTCCTTCTGATGTAGAAAATGTATAATAAATAATAAATTTATTATTATTCAGAAAATAGAAATAACATCTTTGAATGCTGAAAAATAAATTTATTCTTACATAGAAAATAGAAATATTAGTCTTATATAAAAAAAATAAAAATATTTCTTCTTGTAAAAAAAAAAAGATACATTTTCTTCTTCAATAAAAACAAATACATTTCTTCTTAAAAAGAAAACAGAAATAGTACATTCTTGTATAAAAGAATAGATAACTTTCTTCTTATATAGAAAATACAAATATCTTCTTATATAGAAAATAGAAATATCTTCTTACAGAGAAAATAGAAATATCTTCTTACAGAGAAATACAAATATCTTCTTACAGAGAAAATACAAATATCTTCTTACAGAGAAAATAGAAATATCTTCTTACAGAGAAATACAAATATCTTCTTACAGAGAAAATAGAAATATCTTCTTACAAATACAAATATCTTCTTACAGAGAAATACAAATATCTTCTTACAGAGAAAATAGAAATATCTTCTTACAGAGAAATACAAATATCTTCTTACAGAGAAAATAGAAATATCTTCTTACAGAGAAATACAAATATCTTCTTACAGAGAAAATAGAAAATATCTTCTTACAGAGAAAATAGAAATATCTTCTTACAGAGAAAATACAAATATCTTCTTACAGAGAAAATACAAATATCTTCTTACAGAGAAAATAGAAATATCTTCTTACAGAGAAAATAGAAATATCTTCTTACAGAGAAATACAAATATCTTCTTACAGAGAAATAGAAATATCTTCTTACAGAGAAAATAAAAATATCTTCTTACAGAGAAAATGGAGGTATCGGTCCAGTGTGTTTCAGACAGGAATATTTCACTGTTGCTACAACAGCTTTCTCTGATGCGTGTAATTAACTGCTGATTTGAGATGTTTCATCTGAACATTGCTCTCTCTTGTGTTGTTAATTTTTAATGTTGCCATCTTCCTCAGTACAACCAACATTAATTATCCATTGACAGTTTGGCACACATATTTCAAAATAACCTAGATAATGCTGAATGTTGCAATATTTGTATGTATTTGAATGTGTGTGTGTGAGAGAGATTTAAAACTGTTCTGACAAATATAAATTCAAAACTGTTCTGACAAATATAAATTCATCATTTAATTTTTTTATTAATCAGTAAAGGCTGGCAATTACATTAAATTTAAAAGAAAAATATGAAGAATGAATAATAACCCTCTATTACTATGTATTTAGGTGTGTGTGTATATTTTATATATATATATATATACACAGTAATAACATTTGCAGTATCTGTTTCCTTTCGATTACATGGATTAGAAAGCACATTTTTGATAAAAAAAAAAAAATTATGTAGATATCAAGTTTACTTTTGTTAAATGTAGATGATTACATCTGAAAAAAATCATGTTAAGTCTGGATCCTGATACAGCAGTAATAAGAGACAAAGAGAAAGAGAATTCTAATTTGTTATCAAAGGTTTTGGGCAAGACATGCATACTTACTTATAATAACAACACAATACATTTACAAATTCAGTCCAACAAGTGAAAAAATGTGGTTGTACAGGTTTGCAAAGAACCTCATATATGAAGAATTTTCAGTTTTTGATATCTGTCTACAGTTCAGATATAAAATATATGTGTGTGTGTGTGTGTGTGTGTGTGTGTGTGTGTGTGTGTGTAATATATATATATATATGATCATTACTAATTTCAAAGATATTTGGGGGTTTTTGCTACTAGATTGGCTACTATTTCAGCCTATAAAATGAAACTAACCACATCACATCATCATTCAGTGCCATTGAAAAGTAGAAAGATTATATTAAAAAAAAAATAGCTCACTTATGCTTGACTAACTAAGAGGACTTTAAATATAAACAATTTTTATCAGACCACAGGATTTTATTTCTTGCCTTTATGCAGAAATTAAAATGAAATTAAAAAGATATCATGCAGAAAAGAAAGAAATGAAGCTTTCAATTCCTTTCCAGAAATTACATGGATATAATTCACCTTGTTTTCCTTTCCAGGTAAAAACATCACCACCACCAACAACAACATAGTAGTAGTAGTAGTAATAATAATAGTAATTATTACATAATAATAACAATGAAAAGGATTTAGGTTAGTTGACCACAGCTATATAAATAACTTTTTGTGATGAAAACAGTTTGATGTTTTATTTGAAAAATGAAAATTGTTTGCATTCAGCTGTCTTAAAATACAATATCAATAGTTTATCAAGGATTATTTTAGTTGGTTGGAATATCTAGTCTAAATTTCACAGTCTAGGCTGCAGTTAGGCTGCTAAATGTGAAGTATTACTGTTAAACTCAGCTGTTATTAGTCATACTGTCTTAGGCTGAAGTGGATCTATTAAAAAAATTAATGAACCTTAAGCTTCAATGCCTAAGAAGTGAATTTAGTACATATTTATTCTAAATTTTAATAAAAAATCTGAGATGTGTCTAAATTTTTAAAACCTGTCATGGAACACTGTCATTCAAGAAGGTAAGACTAGTTACCCAGACCTTCCTGCTGCTTGCTAAGGACTCCCATAACTGTTCAAGCTTGGGGGCCTCAAAAATGTAAGTTTCCCCTACTGGTCTTAGGATAAAATTCTCCATTTATCCTATTCCTGCTATTATCTCAAACTGGTTCATCAAAATTATATTTTGCTTTCCATTCTGAATAATTGTTTTGGGCTACATACTATTATTAGTCTTAGCCACATCTAATGCCATTTTGATAATTTTGTTCATGACAACTTCAGTCAACTTCTAATAAAAATACCATCATTTTGAATACATCTTCATAATAAGCACATTTAGAAAAATAAAATAATATATCATTATATTTATTTATAACAGAATAAAAGGAAAGGTTTTTATTAAATAAATATACTGTAGTCAGGAGTCGCGTTACTAACTCGCATAAATGTATCATTCATTCATTGTATGACAGTCACAATGTGAATGTTTTATTCGTGTAATTATACAAAACTAAACTATCACTTACCTTTGATTTGTCATTGTCTTCCATTGTTTACATTATATCCTTTACAACACATGCCAGTTAAAACATATACATATCCTTTCTTTAAGACTGAGACTCACTGTTCTGTAACTTAATGTTATTAAAAATACCGCATATTTACACCAGCCATAACATACTACGTCCCAAAGATGTGAACATCGACTAATATAATTGGTTAAGTCTAAACCGGAACTTCTATAACAACCAATACAATTAATTTTTATAACTGTGAGTTATTCTCCTTGGAAATAATATAAACAAAGTAGTTTATCGCAGGCAATTTGTTTGACTCGTCGGTATTGTTTCAAACATTATTTGTCTTAAGATAGAATTTTCATTTTCAAAATTGATTGAATTCTTTTGTACTGTTATAAGCAAATAATTTTCTTTATCTGTTTAATTTTTTTTTATAAAAAACAAAAATGTATTAAATGCAGAGAAACAAAACAAAACAACATATCGTTCTTTTTCTGTATAATTAATTATTAAAATAAAGTTAAATAAAGTTTTGCGCAAATGTTTCATGTTAGTTTATTCTGAAGGCGAAAGATGTAAACTATTTCTTAATACTTTGCTAATTATGTACTAATCATATTGTTTTGTCTTGTTTATAAAAATATTACTGTCCGACTGTGTTGCTGAAGGGACTCACACCACCTATTTTTATTATTATTATTATTATTATGATTAACATTATTATTATTATTATTATTATTATTATTATTATTATTATTATTATTATTATTATTAATTTAAAAGCTTTTGTTTCAAATTTATTAAAATATAAACTTAGGGTTTTAAATTTCAGAGATAAAAAAAAAAAAATGGCTGACTCATCAAGCAAAGAGCAGCTGTTTGATAGCGACTCCCCATTAAACATACCAGAAATCAAACCTCAGCACGTGAACATCCATCAGTTCTATCCTGAACTTGCTCACAACTTTGATCAGAATTCTACCAAGTTTATAAAGAGTGCCAAAGACAGTGAATCAGCAACTGAGCAGCAGACAGGCGATGAAGAGTTCGGTCAACCGACACCAGCCATCACAGTAGAAATCTCACCTGAAAACGATCCTCAGGTAAATCATTATCATGTAGGAAATTTAAATTAATTAAAAATTATACAGGTGAAAAATACCCTCAGTGTCACAGCAGATACCTGAAACAGATACTAATGATTATGTGAGAGATTAAAAATCAAAAATTAAACTTATCTGCCAGGGTCTCAATGGTCTGTTATGATCGCTTATTGCTAATCTACACCAACAGCCCTCGGGTTTGTTTTTTTTTTTTTTTTTTTCTCATTACAAATAAAAGCAGCATCTAAACTAGGTTAATATATACTTTCACCTGATAATCCTGGTTATTCGAAGCATATGTAAAACACTGACAGGCAAACTTATAGTCACATTGATTTATTCCTTTTTTATTTTTGACAAATAATGCTTTTTATTCATTCTTGTTAATTATCAGTTTAGGTAGTTCAGTTTCAGTATATTCAGTTTATTATTAAATCAGATATATAAATCTTTTAATAATAAAAAAACAAACAATATCTGTTTATTTCCTTTTGTAAATTTAAATATATCCAGTTAATGATAATACATTTGTGAACGTGTTTGTATTTCAGTTTTTTAGGTTAATTTGGGGTAAAAAGGTAAAACATGTTAAACACAGCTTTACTAGTTAGATATTTTATTTTATAAATATATATATATATTTCATTTTTAGTTGTTTTAATTGACAGTTTTAACATTTTATTCTCTATAAATTTATTTTATTTCAGTTTTCAGTAAACTTTATTTTAGATCTAGACAAGGCATCTATGCAAAAAATGTGTATTAAGAATTATAAATATTTTTATTTATAAATAGAAAAAGAATATTGATAAATAAATGTTCTAAACAGACTTCATATTTTTACTTATTAGTTTTTAAAAATGTACTTAAATTCAGAAGGGCAATAATGTACGTTTTTTTAAATATACTCTTTATGTTTATTTTGACTGAACATGTTACATTTGTAATTAAATATCAATTATTTATTTTCATTTTAATACTCATTAATACATGTATATTGATTAGCTTTATCAACAGTTTTATTATTTGGTATCATGCATCGTTACATTTTGTAAATATTAAGGGGACACAGTAGGTGAAAAAAAGAAAAAAATTGTAATAAACAATTTTTTTTTTTTTTTTTTATCAACTATCTTTGTTTGTACTATCCTGACATTTTTGGAAAGATGCTGTTTGATGATTATTTTTGCTAGAGTTTCCAAATTTGGAATATATATGTATGTATGTATGTATTTAAAAACAAACACTACAAAATGACTGAAAGAAACTCTTGGAAAAATTAACTAATCTTTTCATATAATTTTTATGCAACTTTCTGGGGTTTCAAAATACGAATGAAAAATGTATTATTTTTCAAAAATATTTCTGTTGAAGTATGTAAACAAATACTAATTTTCTTCTGATATTTTGTAGAAATAGATGTCTATAATGAACCCCAGCAGTTACAATCACACACACACACACACACACACACACACACACACACACACACACACACACTTACACTTACATACACATTGGTTTGGTTTGAAGAGGTTCATGAAATTGGGTCCTATAATATTGAAAAGAAAGCCAAAACTAACAAACCTTTTGTCATAAAGAATTAAACTGGTACTAGTGTTTTATGGTAAGAAAAAGGGGATTGTTTCCATCAAGTTTCAATTCTTAACATAAACAATTAACATTAAAACATGTGTCCCCTTAAAACATTTATATTGGTTATATCATTAACAGCACGATTGAATAATTTCAGTTTTTTTATGTAGTTTAGTTTTGGTTCATTAGCTTCAAGACTGTAACGAAGGTTTCAAGATGTTAAATAATTCATTCTTTTGCTTTATATTTAAAATATTGTTATTTTATCTTTTATTTATGTTGTTCAGTTTTGTTATGCATATTTTTTCACTGTTAATCTATAGTTTAGTTTAGTTTTTGTATGATAACAGTTCTTAAAACTGCTTCTTTCTCTTGCTACGTTTCTATATATGAGATTTATTGAATTAGAAACTTTTATTTATTAATTAAGTAATCAGCTAACAGTGTGAGAGATAGATCAACTGACTTGTGAAGACAAATCTGGTTTAATGTCCCAAATAATGCTTTTCATTATTGTTGTCTTTCAAACTGAGTATAATTCTTTAGATAGTTCTATCCATTTTGCAGTCTCCATTCTCTGTGATAGAAATCTTAACTGAATCATGAACAGATACACAAAACATGCTACTGACTTGAAATTTAAAAAATTTAGTATTCTTAATAACTATGCTGTCTCTTTTCTTTTTCTGTATTTTTTGTTTTTGTTTTTATAATTATTTTTCCACTTTTTTGTTTGTTTCAATATTTTAGTAGATTTTGATTTAGCTTACATTAATTATTTTGATTTTAAGTGGAGATAATAATTTATATATTCAATAAGTAGTTTTCATTCATAAGTTCAATGGTGAATAGAAACAAAACAACAAATTCTGTTGTTCATACTATTACTAGTCTTAAAGAAAGTAACAAAGACTAAAATCATAATAGTTGGTGTACCAATGAACATGATCTACATGTACTTACATAGACATATACATAAAAATACTCTAACACACACACACACACACACAGGTGATAGGTTTGTATGTGTGAGTATGTGTGTGAAAAAACAGATTAATGTTTCTGCTTATGCACTAGACACTATAAATATAATGTTTTATATATTTTTTCAAATGTATATGTACGTATCTGTGTGTGTGTGTGTGTGTGTGTGTGTGTGTGTGTGTGTTTACAGTTTCTAAAGTCTGACAACTGACAACAGTCACACACAGACCCTAGTTTTGTGTGTGTGTGTGTTTAATATGACGATAATAAAAGGGTTTCAGCTTGTAGTGTTTATTTATTTTCAGCTTGAACAACAGCAACAACAACAGCAACAACAGCAGGAAGAAGACACTGGTGTGTTTTCGACTGCTGTTGATGAAGAAACTATCAATGCTGCCAAGGCGAGACAGAAAAGTATTTTCACCACAGAGAACTGGCAAAACCCAGTCCACCCCACTAGTCCAGGCATGCAGGAGATCATAGACAGATCTGCCGAAGAACAGTGAGTTACAAACAAACAAACAAACAAACAAACAAACAAATCAGTAAATAAACAAATAAATAAATAAATATAGTAAGTAAGTAAGTAAGTAAGTAAGTAAGTAAGTATGTAAATCCAGGCATGCAGGAGATCATAGACAAATCTGCCAAAGAACAGTGAGTTACAAACAAACAAACAAACAAACAAATAAACAAATAAATAAATAAATATAGTAAGTAAGTAAGTAAGTCCAGGCATGCAGGAGATCATAGACAAATCTGCTGAAGAACAGTGAGTTACAAACAAACAAACAAACAAACAAATCAGTAAATAAACAAATAAATAAATAAAATAAATAAACTAATAAATCCAAACAAAGATCATAAACAAAAACTGAAGAAAGTGATATAAACAAACAAATACATAGATAAACAAATAAACTAATAAATAAACAAATACATAAACAAACCAATAAATAAATAAATAAACAAATACATAAACAAACCAATAAATAAATAAATACATAAACAAACCAATAAATAAATAAATAAACAAATACATAAATAAACAAATAAATAAATAAATATAGTAAGTAAGTAAGTTAGAAAGAACTAAGTAAGTAACTAAATAAATAAATAAAGTAAGTAAGTTAATAAATAAGTAAATAAATAAAAAAAATAATAAAATAAATAAAGAAAGAAATGAAATGTAATTAAAGAAATAAACAGTCTAATTAATATAAAAATTATCTAAATAAATAATAAGTAAAATAAACAAATAATTTAATAAATAAACATATTTACCTATCTAAATAACTAATAAGTAAAATAAACAATTTAATTTAGTAAATGAACATATTTAAATAAACTTATCTAAATAACTAAAGCTATCTCAATAAACAAATGAACATCTAAATAAACAAATAAATTTACCTAGATAAACTTACCTAAATAAATCAGTAAATGTTAAAACAAAAATGAACTTATCTAAATAAATAATAAACACATCTAAATAAATAAATGAGCCGTAAACATATTCAAATAAACAAATAAAGATATTGAAATACAAACAAGGATTTCTAAATAAATAAAAATATCTAAATAAATGAATGAACTTATCTAAATAAAGAAATAAACTTGTCTAAATATTCTCCAAACCTCAGAATGTATGTTTTATTTATTTTTAATTTGTATTATTATATTGATATATTATTACTTTCAGTTTAGCTGAAACTGTGAATAAAGGCATAGATTAAATAATTTGAATACATGAAAATGTCATTTGTACATATTTGATGAGTGCAGATTCTAAATTAATATTTCATATTATTCTTTTTAATTTCCATTATTATTTAATATATTTATTTCTTTTGGATTTTAATGAACAGGTAACTTAATTAAATTGCTTTTCTTTCTCTGAGTTATATCAGTTCAGTAGCCATGAGTCTGATACAGACTAAAATTATTTATTTCTAATATTATGTTCTTGTAACTTTTTCCTAGTTTTATTTTTTTATTTTTAATTTTTAATTCTTAATGGTGGTTTTGTCAGGATTGACTGGCCTTGGCTATTCAGCAGTCTTATGCTTTATTATTAGCCTGGAAATTAGATAAATTTGTATTTATTTTTTTTTTTTTTTGTGTTATTATTTGATATATTATTACTTTCAGTCTAGTCAAAGCTGTAAAGCTGAAAGAGGAAGGAGATTTCCAAGCTGCACTGGTTTCTCTAAACAAGGCAACATGTCTGACTCCAGACAACCCAGAACTGTACTTCCAGAGAGCTCAGAACTTCATACAACTCTGTGATTTTCAGTCAGCCATCTTGAACCTGAAGAAGACCTGTCTGCTGGACCCACACAACGACAGCAGCTACACCCAGCTTGCTTTTCTCTACTATTTTGAAGGTCAAACTTTGTTTGACAGATTTTTGTATCCTGAAGCATTGGAGTCATTTTCTAGAGCAGCTGAGATGCAGCCAAAGAACATCGGCTACCACATTAGAAGGTTAATGTTGTCTTATATACACATGTGTAGACATCACACTTACACACACATGCACACACACATGCACACACAAAGAACATTGGCTACCATATTAGAAGGTTAATGTTATCTTATATACACATGTGTGTAGACATCACTCTTACACACACATACACACACAAAATGCAAATGTACAAATCACACATCACTCAGTTTTTATATAAATAAATAAAAAAACAAATACATAAACTGAAAATAAAATAAAATAAATATGCTATAAATAAATTAAGAAATAAATAAAGAAAGAAAGAAAGAAAGAAAGAAAGAAAGAAAGAAAAGAAATAAAAGAAAAAGAAATAAAGAAAGAAATAAAAGAAATAAAGAAGAAAAGAGGAGAAAAAGTAATACTGTTGTTGCATTTTAGATAATATAAGATAAGATAAAATAAAATAAGATAATTTTAAATAAGATGAGATAAGACAAGATAAGTACATTTTAGATAAGACAAGACAAGACAAGACAAGACAATTTTAAATAAGATAAAACAAACAAACAGTTTCTGTGTTCAGTATAGCCTGTCTGGCAGCTCTACAAAGACATGGTGAGTGTCTTGCACTGATCAACAAGAGGCTGGAAGTCGACAATGGAAACCCTGATCTGTACGTGATGAGAGCCAGACTACACGAAATGTTCAGAAATGTGAGTTTTCTTACATCTGTTTGTTTGTATCTGTGTTTGTGTGTGTGTGTGTGTGTGTGTGTGTCTGTGTGTGTGTGTGTGTCTGTGTATGTGTTTCTGTGTGTGTGTTTCTGTGTGTCTGGGTGTGTGTGTGTGTTTGTCTGTGTGTGTGTGTGTGTGTGTGCCTGTGTGTGTGTCTGTGTGTGTGTGTGTCTGTTTGTGTGTGTGTTTGTGTGTGTGTCTGTGTGTGTGACTGTGTGTGTGACTGTGTGTGCATGTGTCTGTTTGTGTGTGACTGTGTCTGTGTGTGTGTGTGTGTGTGTGTGTTTGTGTGTGTGTCTGTCTGTGTGTGTCTGTGTGTGTTTGTCTGTGTTGTGTGTGTGTGTTTGTGTGTGTGTGTGTGTGTCTGTCTGTGTGTGAGAGAGAGAGAGAGAGAGAGAGAGAGAGAGAGAAAATGTTGAAATGTGAGTTTTCTTACATCTGTTTGTGTGTGTGTGTCTGTGCGAGAGAGAGAGAGAGAGAGAGAGAGAGAGAGAGAGAGAGAGAGAGAGAGAGAGAGAGAGAGAGAGAGAGACAAAATGTTCAGAAATGTGAGTTTTCTTACATCTGTTTGTGTGTGTGTGTCTGTGTGAGAGAGAGAGAGAGAGAGAGAGAGAGAGAGAGAGAGAGACAAAATGTTCAGAAATGTGAGTTTTCTTACATCAATCTCTTATGTGTATATATTTCAGTATTTGTTAGTATATCTCTAACTCTACATCTACATAACCATTACACACACACACATACACATATACATAGATATATACATACATACATACATACATACATACATACATACATACATACATACATATATATATAAATATATATATATATATGTAGAGTGAGAGAGAGAAATTTTACTCACACACCTCTCTCTCTCTCTCACACACACAGACACACACACACATATAGACACAGAGACATATATATATAGATATATATATATCTGAGTTTAATTCTTTGTTGAAGATGCATTTTAAATATATTTTGTATGTATATGGGTATGTATATTTATGTCTCTCTGTCATTAATGTCAGGATGGAGTAAAACAGAAAAGAGTCATGAGATATTCATATCAGTAAGAATCTTATATGCAGAGATTCACAGGCAGAAATTCAGAAATCACAGCATTTATAAATTATTTATATTTTCTCGTTTCTCTGTCTGTTTTCATGTGTATGTGTTTTTTGTCTATTTGCACATGCGTCTGTATGTGTGAGATGTGTGAGTCTATATTTGTCTGTTTGCATGTGTATGTGTGTGTATGTGTCAGTCTGTGTGCTTGTGTGTTTTCTTTGCTTTTCTTTGTTAATCATTCGTCTCTGATAATTGTTAATAACAAATATTAATATTCATACAAACGTGTTGTAACCATACGTGATGCTATTTTCAGACAACACTAAGCTACTATGATGTCAAAGATGCTCTGACTATCAACAGTGATCACCCTGAAGCGAAGACAATGATGATTAATTTAGAGAACAGAGCCTCAGACTACAAGACTCAGGCGATCAATCTCAATGTGGTGGGCAAACACAGAGAGGCTCTGCAGAAAATCTCACTCGCTATAGAAACCAACCCTGCCAAAGCTGATTACCATGTACACAGGTATTTTATATTAAATAACTAGCTGATTACCATGTACACAGGTATTTTATATTAAATAACTCAGTAAATCTCTCTCTATAGAAACCAACCCTGCCAAAGCAGATTACCATGTACACAGGTATTTTATATTAAATAACTCAGTAAATCTCTCTCTATAGAAACCAACCCTGCCAAAGCATATTACCATGTACACAGGTATTTTATATTAAATAACTAGCTGATTACCATGTACACAGGTATTTTTATATTAAATAACTCAGTAAATATCATACAACAGAAAAATAAAAACCTACCAAAACTGATTTCCATGTTTAAAATAATCTTATTTAAATTCACTAGTTTTCATGAGTATATTAAAAAAAAATAATCACCATTTTGAAAAACTGTTTTCCAGATTTTATACCTTTCACACAGAGCTTGAAATATGTTATTGTGTATTTCCATGTTAGAGTTTTTAGTAAACCAATCATTACTAATAATGAAGTATGCCATAAAGTAATAACATTCTTTTTCCCTGACGATTTAGTTAGTTCAGTAACAACTAAGAATTTACTTAAATATTTCAGAGGAGCTCTTCACCGCAAGTTACATGATTTTAACGCTGCCATCGATGACTTCCTGCTTGCTCTGGATAAGTGTGAACACAATGAAGAAGATCCAGTCTACGCTGACTCTCAACGTCAACTACTACTCACATACAACGACTTCGCTGTCGAGTGCTTTGAGAAGGGTTACTACGATGAAGCTATCATTCTCCTCAACAAGGCTATAAAGGGAGAGAAAAATGAAAAGGGTCTTTATGTGAACAGAGGAGGTATAATTCTCACACACACACACACACACACATTTCTTTCTTTACAGATTGTTTCTTCACAAAAAACAAGCTGAACTGTGATTTACAACATTATTTGCAGTCTGTTTCCTCAAAATATTTCCTCAAACTGAGCTGAATTTTGCATTACAAGATTATTTCTTTTCAGACTGTTTCTTCAAACAAACTAAGCTGAATTTTGTGTTACAAGATTATTTCTTTCTTTACAGACTGTTTCTTTGAGCTGAATTTTGTGTTACAAGATTATTTCTTTATTTACAGACTGTTTCTTCAAGGAAACTGAACTGAATTTTGTGTTACAAGATTATTTCTTTATTTACAGACTGTTTCTTCAAGCAAACTGAGCTGAATTTTGCATTACAAGATTATTTCTTTATTTTCAGACTGTTTCTTCAAACAAACTAAGCTGAATTTTGTGTTACAAGATTATTTCTTTCTTTACAGACTGTTTCTTCAAGGAAACTGAGCTGAATTTTGTGTTACAAGATTATTTCTTTATTTACAGACTGTTTCTTAAAGCAAACTGAACTGAATTTTGTGTTACAAGATTATTTCTTTATTTACAGACTGTTTCTTCAAGCAAACTGAGCTGAATTTTGCATTACAAGATTATTTCTTTTCAGACTGTTTCTTCAAGCAAACTAAGCTGAATTTTGTGTTACAAGATTATTTCTTTCTTTACTGACTGTTTCTTCAATCAAACTGAACTGAATTTTGCATTACAAGATTATTTCTTTATTTACAGACTGTTTCTTCAAGCAAACTGAACTGAATTTTGTGTTACAAGATTATTTCTTTCTTTACAGACTGTTTCTTCAAGCAAACTGAGCTGAATTTTGCATTACAAGATTATCACCAAGCTCTGGAAATTGACCCAATGGACTTGACTGTGAAGGCAAGAATCGCCATAATTCAACATGAGTTTGGAATTAACCAGTATCAGAACAAAAACTATGCCGTGAGTTTCTCTTTCTGCCATGTTTTACCAATTCCTTGTTATAAATAAAAATATTCAAAACTTTTTCAGTTTTATGAATTATTACAGTTGAGATTTCATTACTCTTCAACCCACGGATTCATTTCATGTTAATTTTAAGATATTCTTTAGGCTTACACAAATTCTAAAATTCAGTTTGTTATTTTGTCTTAAACTGTGTATTAGTTTATTAGTTCTGTTTTTATAAATATTTATGCTGCTGTTAACTAATTCTTCTAATCAAAAGTGAATTTGTAATTCACTAAATGAATATACTATGATTGATTAAACCTTAACAAAATAATAAAATAAAGTATAGTGATACGACAAATATATTAAATAATAACCTCATTTAATAGACATAAAAGTAATCTGAGGTTTTAATATGTCACTTGTTTAGTTGTTCTTAATTCAAGAAAGAAAGACATTTAAACCAGTTTTTATATAAGTTTTGCATTAGTTGAAAGATTATGCATAATTTTTGGGGGGAAATAGATTTAACTAAAAACTATTAATTTTAGTTATATTTTAAAACATTGTTGTATTAGGGTTTGAGAAAAAGAAAGACAAATGTATGGCAAAATGTAAAAAATCAGTAGATATAAGTTTTATTTTTTAATTTTTATTTGTTGTGTGTTTGTGATTATAAAACTGTGATGTTCACAAACTGCAGGTAGCTGAGGCAAAGTTCACTCTGGCAATTCAGTACAACCCACGCGTTGGTCAGTTCTACATCTCCAGAGCAAGAACCAGATACATGATGGAGGTTAGATCCTGTAGTTTATTTGTCTATAATTATTCAGTTAATTTACAATCTCTACAAACATTCATTAAAGAAATCAGCAAACTTTATTAGTCAGGATTAGTTTATCCATGATATAGGGGTTCTTGTGTTTTTTGGTTATTAGTTGAAGATGCCAGATTAATACTTCATTATTAAGGTTTAAATTTTATTGAAAGTAATTAGCTAAATATGTCTTGACAATAATGATATTAATATTTCACCAGCTGGATTTGAAATTTTTTGTATTCTATTTGAAGAAAATAGTCAAACATGAGTTTTCATTTCTTTTTTATTTAAATGTCAATGCTGTATTAAAAAAAATTTCAGAATTCAAATGGAGCAAGAAAAAACTTGGTGATAGGCTTAAGCATATCATTATTTTATTTTTATTACTATAATTTTTCTTAATTTTTTTTTGACTCTTATTCAGTATTAGAATTTTGAATTACTTATTTGTTTCATTTTTTTAATTATCAATTATATTGATTTTTCACCAGCTGGTAATGAAGATTTATATTTTCTGTCTATCAGAGCTGTGTTAAACATGGGTCAATCTTTGTTAGTAAAACATATCAGTGCTGTGTAAAACATGGGTGAATGTTTGTTATTAAAAATAACATATCAGTTCTATTAAAACATATCAGTGCTGTGTTAAACATGGGTGAATCTTTGTTATTAAAAACATATCAGTTCTGTGTTAAACATGGGTGAATCTTTGTTATTAAAACATATCAGTGCTGTGTTAAACATGGGTGAATGTTTGTTATTAAAACACATATCAGTGCTGTGTTAAACATGGGTTCTTTGTGTTAAACATGGGTGAATCTTTGTTAGTAAAACATATCAGTTCTGTGTTAAACATGGGTGAATCTTTGTTATTAAAACATATATCAGTGCTGTGTTAAACATGGGTGAATGTTTGTTATTAAAAAATCAGTGCTGTGTTAAACATGGGTGAATCTTTGTTAGTAAAAAATCAGTGCTGTGTTAAACACATATCAGTGCTGTGTTAAACATGGGTGAATGTTTGTTATTAAAACACATATCAGTGCTGTGTTAAACATGGGTGAATCTTTGTTAGTAAAACATGTATCAGTGCTGTGTTAAACATGGGTGAATGTTTGTTAGTAAAACACATAACAGTGCTGTGTTAAACATGGGTGAATCTGTTATTAAAACACATATCAGTTCTGTGTTAAACATGGGTGAATGTTTGTTATTAAAACACATATCAGTGCTGTGTTAAACATGGGTGAATCTTTGTTAGTAAAACGTATCAGTGCTGTGTTAAACATGGGTGAAAAAAACATAACAGTGCTGTGTTAAACATGGGTGAATGTTTGTTATTAAAACACATATCAGTGCTGTGTTAAACATGGGTGAATGTTTGTTAGTAAAACATAACAGTGCTGTGTTAAACATGGGTGAATGTTTGTTATTAAAACACATATCAGTTCTGTGTTAAACATGGGTGAATGTTTGTTATTAAAACACATATCAGTGCTGTGTTAAACATGGGTGAATGTTTGTTAGTAAAACATGTATCAGTGCTGTGTTAAACATGGGTGAATCTTTGTTAGTAAAACACATATCAGTGCTGTGTTAAACATGGGTGAATGTTTGTTAGTAAAACACATATCAGTGCTGTGTTAAACATGGGTGAATGTTTGTTATTAAAACACATATCAGTGCTGTGTTAAACATGGGTGAATCTTTGTTAGTAAAAACACATATCAGTGCTGTGTTAAACATGGGTGAATGTTTGTTAGTAAAACACATAACAGTGCTGTGTTAAACATGGGTGAATCTTTGTTAGAAAAACACATATCAGTGCTGTGTTAAACATGGGTGAATGTTTGTTATTAAAACACATATCAGTGCTGTGTTAAACATGGGTGAATCTTTGTTATTAAAACATCAGTGCTGTGTTAAACATGGGTGAATGTTTGTTATTAAAACACATATCAGTGCTGTGTTAAACATGGGTGAATGTTTGTTAGTAAAACATATCAGTGCTGTGTGAAACATGGGTGAATCTTTGTTATTAAAACACATATCAGTGCTGTGTTAAACATGGGTGAATCTTTGTTAGATAAAAACATCAGTGCTGTGTTAAACATGGGTGAATGTTTGTTAGTAAAACACATATCAGTGCTGTGTTAAACATGGGTGAATCTTTGTTATAAAAACATATCAGTGCTGTGTTAAACATGGGTGAATCTTTGTTAGTAAAACACATATCAGTTCTGTGTTAAACATGGGTGAATCTTTGTTAGTAAAACATATCAGTTCTGTGTTAAACATGGGTGAATCTTTGTTAGTAAAACATATCAGTGCTGTGTTAAACATGGGTGAATGTTTGTTAGTAAAAATGGGTGAATCTTTGACATAACAGTGCTGTGTTAAACATGGGTGAATCTTTGTTATTAAAACACATATCAGTGCTGTGTTAAACATGGGTGAATGTTAGTTAGAAAAAACATCAGTGCTGTGTTAAACATGGGTGAATCTTTGTTAGAAAAACACATATCAGTGCTGTGTTAAACATGGGTGAATCTTTGTTAGAAAAACACATATCAGTGCTGTGTTAAACATGGGTGAATGTTTGTTAGAAAAACACATATCAGTGCTGTGTTAAACATGGGTGAATCTTTGTTATTAAAACATATCAGTGCTGTGTTAAACATGGTTTTCAGTGTTAAATGTGGTTTTCAATGTTAAACATGGTTTTCAGTGTTAAACGTGGTTTTCAATGTTAAACATGGTTTTCAGTGTTAAACATGATTTTCAGTGTTAAACGTGGTTTTCATGGTTAAACATGATTTTCAGTGTTAAACATGGTTTTCAGTGTTAAACGTGGTTTTCAGTGTTGAACGTGGTTTTCAGTGTTAAACGTGGTTTTCAGTGTTAAACGTGGTTTTCAGTGTTAAACGTGGTTTTCAGTGTTAAACGTGGTTTTCAGTGTTAAACGTTTCAGTGTTAAACGTGGTTTTCAGTGTTAAACGTGGTTTTCAGTGTTAAACATTTCAGTGTTAAACGTGGTTTTCAGTGTTAAACGTGGTTTTCAGAATTCTAACGGAGCCAGACAGGACCTGGTTCTGGGTTTGCTGCTTGAACCAATGAACGAAGACGTTGTCTCCATCCTCTCGCGACTCTTCCCAGGCAAGTCTGTTGGTGATGTTATCAACAGCCCCGTAGCTGCTGGTGCTCACAGAACTCTGCAGAACCTCATCGCAACAGCGTCTCCCATCAAACTACAGCCTCTGTCATCAATCAGGTAGACAACCTTTATGTGGGTGTTTGTGTATGTGTGTTTGTGTGTGTGTATGTGTGTGTGTATATGTGTGTGTGAGTGTGTATGTATTTGTGTATTTGTGTATGTGTGTGTGTATGTGTGAGTATGTGTGTGTATGTGTGTGTGTATATATTTGTGTCTGTGTATGTGTGTGTGTGTGTGCATGTGTTTGTGTATGTGTGTGTGTGTATGTGTGTGTCTATGTATTTTTGTATGTGTGTGTATTTGTATGTGTGTATTTGTTTGTGTATGTATGTATGCATGTGCGTGTTTGTGTGTCTGTATGTGTCTGTATGTGTCTGTGTGTGTTTGTGTGTATATTTCTGTGTATGTGTGTGTATAAGTGTGTAAGTCTCTATTTTGTGTGTGTGTATTTGTGTGTGTGCATGTGTGTGTGCATGTGTGTATCTGTGTGTGTGTTTATGTATATGTGTGTTTATGTGTACATATGTGTGTATTGTTTATAGTGAGTGTGTTGCATTGATCAGCAGGAGACAGGATGTTGACAAACAAAGTTTTGTTGTTTTGCAGGTTTGCTCAATGTGAAACAGATACAGTTTCAACATCCACCATTAATGAAACGAAGAAGAAACGTGCAATTAAATTATGTATCACTGACAAAGATTTCAATGAAAAATACATCCAGGAAAAGAAAAAGGTTTGTATGAAGATATTTGTGATATTTCCAAATATTAGTTTTTTTACTTGTAATTTTGTACAGGCCAGTGTTTTAATGTGTCACACTTTTATTATTTGTTTATGTATCTGTAAGGTATAGTGTTTATGGTTGTGTTTGTCTGACAATAAAATGTATATGTATTACTGTATATGTATGTATATGTCTGTATGTATGTGTGTGTGTGTGTTTGATGAACCTACCCAGTAATACTGAAAAACCAAGGATATAGTTATTACATAAGACTAAATTTAACATGTTGTCTGAAAGCAAAACACTAAAACTCTACAATAAAAAAATTCAGTATTTTCAGTAATATCTATCTATCTATCTATCTATCTATATATCTATATATATGCATGTTTGTTCAGGTTTATTTTTCAATCTATCTATCTATCTATATATCTATATATCTATATATATGCATGTTTGTTCAGGTTTATTTTTCATACTGTTTTCTTTTTATGATGGACTATTTTTGTTTTTGAAATAGATTACTGGTCAACTTATGTGTCTAAAATGCTAAATGGCTTTAGGTTTCTCACAAATAAGAAATAAAATATTTTCTGTTGCAGGTGAACTCCAAAGTGAAGGATATTTTGTTCAGCAGAAAGCCTCTGAAAAACACACGCCCCAGCATCCAGCCTCTTCCCCCCCCCATGCCTGACCTGAAGTCAGCAGAGTGTAAATCTGGAGCATGGAAAACCTTCACGCTTGGAATAGGAATTAAATAAATTAATTATAAAAACATTCAGTGATCTATTTAATTAGCATGAAACATTTTACCTTATTTTTAGGTTTGGTCATCATTAATATACATTACTGAAAATGTTTTAACACTGTTAATATTATTAAAGTTTTTTTCTAGTTTGTCTTTGTCTTGTCATATTTGTTGTGTTGTTTTTTGCATGCATATGTCTGTGTGTCTGAATATATATGTATGAAGTTATATATATATACACACACACACACACGTATATATATATACATATATATACATATACATATATACACACACACACATATATATATATATATATATATATATATATATATATATATATACACACACACACACATATATATATACACATATATATACATATACATATACATATATACACACACACACACAGTGTAAATGGATGTACGTCTTTCAATTAAACTGTGTTTGTCTGTAGATCCGAATGTCTGTGTGAAGATGCCAGACTTTCCTCCATGTTTTACACATTACTGAAGTAACAAATGAATTTCTTGTGATTATTATTGTTTTCTTACTGACAAGAAAGAACAAACAAGAAATGTAACTGTCAAGTTTTTATGTGGTAACAGAGCCTTCAAAACAGTGACAAAATGTGACTGAATATGGTAGTACAGAAGTATATACAAGTAAATGAATAAAATAAACAGATGAAAATTATTATTTTTGTATAAGATATCAGTCAGTGGTATAAACAAAACTTTCAATGAGTATTGAAAATTACACACAAGAAAAAAAACACACTATCTGCTGTATTTTGAAAAACTTAAGAACTCAAGGTTTGTTTTAGATTTTTGTTTTAAATAAAAATAAAAAAGCCTGCTATTTCACATAAACAAATTAACAAGATCAGTATAAATAAATAAATAAATAAATAAATAAATAAACAAGGTAAACAATGAAGTTCGAGTTACGTGGCCAGATTTGTAAATAATGATTTGTGTGTGATTTCAAACTGTGGCTATTATTGATATAACCTCCATAACAGAATACAATTAAAATGGGTTTTATAACAAATAATGTTATGTAATCATTCATTTATTCATGTAAAATTATCAGCAGTTTACAAATATTCTCTATGACCAGTGTATAAGAGTCAATTATTGTTTATAGGAAACGTAAAAAAATAAAAAAATAAAGAAATAAAAAGAAAGAAACCTCCCTTTAGCCTAAAAATGTTCAAAATTTCAATTCTCATCAGGCAAAAGTTTAATGTTAAAATTAAATATTCACTTCATTTAAAGACGTTTTTACATCTGGCAACAGGTTATTCTGCTTTATTTATTTTGACCTCTTTTTTTTTGGACCTATTTCTCTTTCTTAACACTGAAGAATTCTAGATTATTCACACTAGAATTAAAATGTCTCCTGCTGCTATAATTTAGATACATTTTGTTAAGAAATTAATTTAAAATATTAGTTTAAAATATCTTACAAGTATTAAAAAATTATTCTAAAATAGCTTAACAGTATTAAGCTTTAGCTACAGATGACAGTGAAGATCATGTTCTAAGATATTAATATTTCCTCTAAGTGTTTGCACATACATTTTAAATGTACATTTAAAAACAAAATAATAATAATAATAAAATAATAAAGAAAAGTATTGAACAAATAATTTATATAATTTATTCTATGGTTTATTCAAATACATTAGATGTTCAGTTATATAATCTGCCTGAATTCAGTTATAACAAATGAACAAAATAAATAATGACAGTAAATAAATGATGTTTTGTCATTTCAAACAAATATATAAATGGTTTTATAATTTCAAAGTAAATAAATGTTTTGTCATTTCAAACAAATATATAAATGGTTTAAAAAGAAAATATTCACAACAGCTGCAGGCAATTTCCTCTTCGTAATAAAAGTTTTTTCTGTTTGTCAGGAATCGGGAGGTTAAATATAATTACATTTGTATTATAGTTTGCTTCTGATTGTTTTTAAATTTATTTTCTTAAAATACATGTATGAATGTATGTGTGTGCATGCATGTAATATATTGTGAACTTGTATAAATGAAAATAAAATGTAAAAACAATTAAATAAAATAAAATTTAAAGTGTTTATAATAAAAACAATGTATGCTGAATAAATTAATAATATACCGCTGAAAGGCTAGAAAGAGGAGATAATAAAATACAAGGTATTTTATTTTTATTTTTATTATCCTTGTTTGTAAGTCAGACATACAGTGAATGTTGACAAACTTTATTAATGTATTTAAAATATGGTTAATTTCTGGTGATTTTTTCTTTTCACTTTGTGATCTTCTAACGCTCTGTTTGAAGACTGTAATGTCTGTAAATATTCTGTGAGTGATGAAATCTTTTCACGGATATGTTTTGCCATTTTCTTGTCTCTGAAAAAAAGAAAAAAAAAAGAAAATGTTTTATTTAACAGTAAACTGAACACATTTTTAACATAACAACTACAGATAGCAATGAAAACATTTTACTTCCAATCAATGGGCTATTCTTTTTCTCTTAGCAAGAAGGCAGTCTTTAAGATGCACCTGCTCATAAACAAGTCTCTAACAATGAAGTAGTAATCATACAAAAACTAAAAGTGGTTAATATATATTATTTTACTAATAATTTTAATTTATTTTAATTTCTATTATTATTATGATTATTATTGTTTTTTTTGTTTTTTTCTAGCTGGTAATTTCTCTGGAATGGATATATTTGCAATGTCAAACATTCTGAAACAATCATAAAAAGGTGGAGGAGATACATATTCTGATTTCGTCACCCAAGTAATGATAAATAATTCTTTAACACTCACTAAACACCACTTACATTATTTTTAAACATAACAAAACAAAACTGTTTATCCAATTATTTTATCTGATTCAAAGGCCACACTGACATTTTGATACAATAGCTGACTTGCTGTTACAGTCTGAAAACAGCAACAAATAAAGGTTTCATTTACATCTAGAAATTACCCCCATTGTCTATGTCATTTTATACACTGTAATAAAACAGTTTTCAAAACGCTGAGTTATCTTACTTGTGTTCATTGCGAGACAGTGACTCATGTAGCTGTTTTAACTTTTTCTTTACTCCATTTATTTCTTCTTCTGTCTTCAAAGCCTGCAGTTAGAAATAAAACTAAAATTTAAATTAACTCTTATGTATATAATTAAAACTAAAATTGTTTACTCTTATGTTTATAAATAAATAAAACAATTAACAACTCTTTCAATATATATATATATTTACTTTTGAAAGACCTTATATATATAATTAAATAAATAAATATATATATATATATTGTTACATACACACACAAACACACATTTTTTTTAAATCTGTATCAAAGTTTATCCAACATAATTAAGATTTAAAACAAAATGATTTTAAAAACTCTGTAGTTACTTGTATATTAATATGTCGATCACTTTTCTTATCTAAATCAGTGGGCAGAACATTTGTATTTTTCCTTTTTGTCTGTCTGTCACCATGGCAACGTATCAGATCTTCTATGTTACCTGAAATATAAAGTAAAAATAAATAAATAAACATTAATTTGTTTCTTTTCTTTGTAATCTACTGTAATTATTTCTATATTATTCACTGAGGAAGAAATTCCTTTTAATCTTGGACTGATAAAAAATAGGTATTGTTTATAATAACTTTATTAAACAATGTGTGTGTGTGCATGCAAAAAACTATATATCTATATATAGTTGTTTTAAACATGCACACACACACACACACACACACACACACAAAAATGTAGAACTAAAACAATAAAAATATAATCAAAAGTAACTAAACATTTCATGTCAATTTAAAACTGGCTAATTAAACTTCCTGGAAGTATAACATTTTAATAGTACGGGAAATAAAAAAAAAAAAAAAAATATTATATAATTATTGTTGTAATTTATCAAATCTAGTTAAAAAAATATTTAACTTCAACTGATTAATATGACTTGCTGTAATTTCAGAACAAACAACAGAGTGATTATAATATTTAATATTTTACACACACACAGACACTCACAAACTAGGATCTGATAACAAAAAAAAGGTTCATTTGTTTAACCTCTCTTGACACTGCTGTGGTAGGTTACCTGCATAGCACACATTCCAAACACAGTGTGAACACTGTCTTAAATCTGTCCAGTACAATACAACATTTGTGTGTACTGGAACCTGGGTAGTTCATACCATTTCGGTTTAAAAATGTAACTCTTTGTAGAAGAAATATTTTAATTAACCAAATTCATAATCTCAACATTTTTCTTTATTTGAATGGTTCATGTTTTCTTGAAATCAGATTTATTTGAAACATCAAGTGTTCTGAAATCACCAGAAAACAATTGCTACTGGTTGTTTATTTAGTCCACCAAGTAAAGATAAATATACATTACTTATACAGAAATTCATTATATGTAACAGTTTTAAATGTCACTTCATAAACATGATCACACACACACACACACACACACACACACACACACACACACACATTCATTCATTCACCATTCACAAAATCACACACTCATGCATTCACCAATAAGCATACCTGCATTCACACACACACAGAGAGAAAAACAAACGACTCACAACACACAACAGAAACATGCCACATTGTTCTCTCATTGATAAATTCACAGTAAATCATTACAGATACACCAGAGACTCTCTAACCATGGAGTCAGATTACCAGATCAAACAAAACACGATACTTTTTTAAAACCCAAAGCTAACTGAAAACATGACAAGAAAGTCTGCTTGCAGTCTCACACAGAAATAAATAAATAACAACACAGACACAGGTTGAAGATGGGTTTTTAAACCAGAAGAGGCCATGTTTCACCCGAATGCACACTGACCTGCTATACACAACAGCTAACAAGGACTCTGTTTAAACACAGCTAACAAGGACTCTGTTAAACACAGCCTGCTCAGTAACATCCTGTGAGCCAACACCTCAAATATCTTCACAGTGAAATCCATTTTCCTATTTTAGGATTTATTTCTCACTGAGGTAAGTTTTAGTTTAAGTATTTTAAAAAATATCATCACTAGAAAACTCACTTGGTTGTTTAGGATTTATTTCTCACTAAGGTAAGTTTAGTTAAGTATTTTTAAGATTGTGGTGTTAATTGTAAATGTCTGTTTTGTTTTTGTTTCTGTGTGGATTTTTTTGATGAGTAAATGTTTTAACATTCTGACACCTGTTGCAATAATAAAGGTAAAAACGTGAAATTATATCTCTCTCCCAAAACTATGTAACATATCAGCTTATTTGTCAGGTGTTTTGCGGGTTTTGGTTTTGGATATAAGTGTCTTTATGTGTGTGTTTGTGTGTGTGTATCTATGTATATAAGTGTGTTTGTGTGTGTGTTTGTGTGTGTGTATCTATGCATATGTGTGTTTGTGTGTGTGTATCTATGTATATAAGTGTGTTTGTGTGTGTGTATCTATGTATATAAGTGTGTTTATGTGTGTGTTTGTGTGTGTGTGTGTATCTATGTATATAGTTGTCTTTATGTGTGTGTTTGTGTGTGTGTGTGTATCTATGTATATAAGTGCGTTTATGTGTGTGTTTGTGTGTGTGTATCTATGTATATGTGTGTAAGTGGGTGTACGAGTGTGTGTGTTTATTTAGATGTGTCTGTATGTATATGTGTGTGTTTGCATATGTATCTGTGTGTATACAAGTTTTTTTGTGTGTGTGTGTGTGTAACATGTATTTCAGTATAATCTATTGTAAGTACAGTTATTAAACTATTATTTAAAACATGTTTATTATTAATACTATTTTAAAGTAAGAAAACCAAATAAAGGCGTGTGAATGGAATGTTTACTTTTACTTATCACAGAGCTTTTACACGTAAATGTACTTTTGCTCTTTGTTAAAAATGTAGGGATTAACCAAAATGGCTACTTGAAATAAAGTACCCTGTCACTATGTGAATATTTTATTAAAATGAAGTACTCTCAGTTCCCAAGCAACTCTTCTGCTGTAAAAATATTAAAATTTGAAACATGTTTATTTAAATAAATAAATAGCTAAATGTACTGCAATGTAGTAATAATATCTGCTTAATAACTGTAATTAATCATAAATGCATAATTTTTCATTGCAATATTAAAAAACTTCAGTAAATTAATAAATAGAAAACATGGTTTTCAAACTGGTAAATCTAAATGTTTCATTTGATCATTTGAATTTTTTTTTTTCTTTATAGGATTAAAAAGTAATGATAACATTTATTTTATATATATATTAACATATATATATATATATAAAAATTAATAATATTAAATATGATATTATAACACATAAAGAAACAAACAAATAAATCTGAATAAATATATATGTAATTTCTGATGGCTTTACGTGAGTGTGAGTATGTGTTTGTTCATGTGTCAATGTATTTATGCTAATGTGATTACAACTGTTATTTAATAGTCACAGTGTTCTGATAGATAAATTTAAATAAAAGTGCAGATAGACTTAAAGAGGCAATTAAGAATGCAAACTATTTTCACTAGCATTTAATGAGAAATTCTGACATTTCATGCCTAAGTGATTTTTAAAAACAAAATATATATATGTGATATTGCAAAAGCAAGCTCTATTTTTATTTTCAAACCTGTAAATTAAACAAGTTTGTTCCATTAGGATACAGTTATTATTATTTTGTATTATTTTTTTTTTGTAGAATATTTTTCTATATCATTAATGTTGTGTATATATATATATATATATATATATATACACACACACACACAGATATACATGTATTTAAAGTTTAATTACAGTAAACAGAAATTAACCATAAGTAATAAACACCATACAAGTCCTATTTTAATATTATTTTAAATAAGTACATAAAATGAAAAATAAAATAATAATAAATATACGTACAAACAGACTGGTAATATTAATAAAAAACACAGTAAAAATAAAACTCTAAAAATATAATTATAAATAAATAAATAAACAAATATATAAATAAAAAATGAAATAATGAAATAAACTAAAATAAACTAAACTAAATCAATTACATAAATAAATATTCCAAGTGTGATCCATTCAGAAAAAGAAAAACACACAGACACACAGAGACACACACACACACACACACACACACACACACACAATGTTGTATACCCATATAGATTTTTTCACTTTCTAAAAAGCACTTGCCAGTCTACATACTGTAGCGTCACTGATTATATTTTAATAAATCATTGCAATAAAATTGTGGGTGAAAAGCAAGCTGACCTAGATTAGCAGTAATACATTAATGTCAAAGCGTCCTGCAGACAAAGAGTGACATGAATAATTCAAACTGTTAGAAAACAACACCTACTCACAAACACCTAGCTACTTGTTAATACTGTGTACAGTAATTACAACACCTAGCTACTTGTTAGTACTGTGTAGAGTAATTACATTATTAAACACCTAGCTACTTGTTAATACTGTGTAGAGTAATTACATTATTAAACACCTAGCTACTTGTTAATACTGTGTACAGTAATTACATTATTAAACACCTAGCTACTTGTTAATACTGTGTACAGTAATTACATTATTAAACACCTAGCTACTTGTTAATACTGTGTACAGTAATTACATTATTAAACACCTAGCTACTTGTTAATACTGTGTAGAGTAATTACATTATTAAACACCTAGCTACTTGTTAGTACTGTGTAATTACATTATTAAACACCTAGCTACTTGTTAATACTGTGTAGAGTAATTACATTATTAAACACCTAGCTACTTGTTAATACTGTGTAGAGTAATTACATTATTAAACACCTAGCTACTTGTTAATACTGTGTACAGTAATTACATTATTAAACACCTAGCTACTTGTTAATACTGTGTACAGTAATTACATTATTAAACACCTAGCTACTTGTTAATACTGTGTACAGTAATTACATTATTAAACACCCAGCTACTTGTTAATACTGTGTAGAGTAATTACATTATTAGCTACTTGTTAATACTGTGTAGAGTAATTACATTATTAAACACCTAGCTACTTGTTAATACTGTGTAGAGTAATTACATTATTAAACACCTAGCTACTTGTTAATACTGTGTACAGTAATTACATTATTAAACACCTAGCTACTTGTTAATACTGTGTACAGTAATTACATTATTAAACACCTAGCTACTTGTTAATACTGTGTAGAGTAATTACATTATTAAACACCTAGCTACTTGTTAATACTGTGTACAGTAATTACATTATTAAACACCTAGCTACTTGTTAATACTGTGTACAGTAATTACATTATTAAACACCTAGCTACTTGTTAATACTGTGTAGAGTAATTACATTATTAAACACCCAGCTACTTGTTAATACTGTGTACAGTAATTACATTATTAAACACCCAGCTACTTGTTAATACTGTGTACAGTAATTACATTATTAAACACCTAGCTACTTGTTAATACTGTGTACAGTAATTACAACACCTAGCTACTTGTTAATACTGTGTAGAGTAATTACATTATTAAACACCTAGCTGCTTGTTAATACTGTGTAGAGTAATTACAACACCTAGCTACTTGTTAATACTGTGTAGAGTAATTACAACACCTAGCTACTTGTTAATACTGTGTAGAGTAATTACATTATTAAACACCTAGCTACTTGTTAGTACTGTGTAGAGTAATTACAACACCTAGCTACTTGTTAGTACTGTGTAGAGTAATTACATTATTAAACACCTAGCTACTTGTTAATACTGTGTAGAGTAATTACATTATTAAACACCTAGCTACTTGTTAGTACTGTGTAGAGTAATTACATTATTAAACACATAGCTACTTGTTAATACTGTGTAGAGTAATTACATTATTAAACACCTAGCTACTTGTTAGTACTGTGTAGAGTAATTACAACACCTAGCTACTTGTTAACACTGTGTACAGTAATTACATTATTAAACACCTAGCTACTTGTTAATACTGTGTACAGTAATTACATTATTAAACACCTAGCTACTTGTTAATACTGTGTAGAGTAATTACATTATTAAACACCCAGCTACTTGTTAATACTGTGTACAGTAATTACATTATTAAACACCTAGCTACTTGTTAATACTGTGTAGAGTAATTACATTATTAAACACCTAGCTGCTTGTTAATACTGTGTAGAGTAATTACATTATTAAACACCCAGCTACTTGTTAATACTGTGTAGAGTAATTACAACACCTAGCTACTTGTTAGTACTGTGTAGAGTAATTACATTATTAAACACCTAGCTACTTGTTAGTACTGTGTAGAGTAATTACATTATTAAACACCTAGCAACTTGTTAATACTGTGTAGAGTAATTACATTATTAAACACCTAGCTACTTGTTAGTACTGTGTAGAGTAATTACAACACCTAGCTACTTGTTAGTACTGTGTAGAGTAATTACATTATTAAACACCTAGCTACTTGTTAATACTGTGTAGAGTAATTACATTATTAAACACCTAGCTACTTGTTAATACTGTGTAGAGTAATTACATTATTAAACACCTAGCTACTTGTTAATACTGTGTACAGTAATTACAACACCTAGCTACTTGTTAATACTGTGTACAGTAATTACATTATTAAACACCTAGCTACTTGTTAATACTGTGTACAGTAATTACATTATTAAACACCTAGCTACTTGTTAATACTGTGTACAGTAATTACATTATTAAACACCCAGCTACTTGTTAATACTGTGTAGAGTAATTACATTATTAGCTACTTGTTAATACTGTGTAGAGTAATTACATTATTAAACACCTAGCTACTTGTTAATACTGTGTAGAGTAATTACATTATTAAACACCTAGCTACTTGTTAATACTGTGTAGAGTAATTACATTATTAAACACCTAGCTACTTGTTAATACTGTGTACAGTAATTACATTATTAAACACCTAGCTACTTGTTAATACTGTGTAGAGTAATTACATTATTAAACACCTAGCTACTTGTTAATACTGTGTACAGTAATTACATTATTAAACACCTAGCTACTTGTTAATACTGTGTACAGTAATTACATTATTAAACACCTAGCTACTTGTTAGTACTGTGTAGAGTAATTACATTATTAAACACCTAGCTACTTGTTAATACTGTGTACAGTAATTACATTATTAAACACCTAGCTACTTGTTAATACTGTGTAGAGTAATTACATTATTAAACACCTAGCTACTTGTTAATACTGTGTACAGTAATTACATTATTAAACACCTAGCTACTTGTTAATACTGTGTAGAGTAATTACATTATTAAACACCTAGCTACTTGTTAATACTGTGTACAGTAATTACATTATTAAACACCTAGCTACTTGTTAATACTGTGTAGAGTAATTACATTATTAAACACCTAGCTACTTGTTAGTACTGTGTAGAGTAATTACATTATTAAACACCTAGCTACTTGTTAATACTGTGTAGAGTAATTACATTATTAAACACCTAGCTACTTGTTAGTACTGTGTACAGTAATTACAACACCTAGCTACTTGTTAATACTGTGTACAGTAATTACAACACCTAGCTACTTGTTAATACTGTGTACAGTAATTACATTATTAAACACCTAGCTACTTGTTAATACTGTGTAGAGTAATTACATTATTAAACACCCAGCTACTTGTTAGTACTGTGTAGAGTAATTACATTATTAAACACCTAGCTACTTGTTAATACTGTGTAGAGTAATTACATTATTAAACACCTAGCTACTTGTTAATACTGTGTACAGTAATTACATTATTAAATACAGTGAATTAGATACTGGTAATTAAATGTCAGTGAGATGGAACAGGGATGTCAACCAGTGATCTGTGAGTATAACCAGTGATCTGTGAGTACAACCAGTGATTTGTGAGTACAACCAGTGATCTGTGAGTATAACTAGTGATTTGTGAGTACAACCAGTGATCTGTGAGTATAGTGATTTGTGAGTCAACCAGTGATCTGTGAGTATAACTAGTGATTTGTGAGTACAACCAGTGATCTGTGAGTATAACTAGTGATTTGTGAGTACAACCAGTGATCTGTGAGTATAACTAGTGATTTTTAAGTACAACCAGTGATTTGTGAGTATAATAGTGATATGTGAGTACAACCAATGATCTACGAGTACAACCAGTGATCTATGAGTACAAGTGATGTATGAGTATAACAAGTAATCTATGAGTATAACAAGTGATCTATGAGTACAAGTAATCTATGAGTACAACAAGTAATCTATGAGTATAACAAGTGATCTATGAGTATAACAAGTGACCTATGAGTACAACAAGTGATCTATGAGTATAACAAGTGATCTATGAGTACAACCAGTGATCTATGAGTATAACAAGTAATCTATGAGTATAACAAGTAATCTATGAGTATAACAAGTGATGTATGAGTACAACAAGTGATCTATGAGTATAACAAGTGATGTATGAGCATAACAAGTAATCTATGAGTATAACAAGTGATCTATGAGTACAACCAGTGATCTATGAGTACAACAAGTGATCTATGAGTACAACCAGTGATCTATGAGTACAACAAGTGATCTATGAGTACAAAAAGTGATGTATGAGTACAAGTGATCTATAAGTACAACCAGTGATCTATGAGTATAACAAGTGATGTATGAGTACAACAAGTAATCTATGAGTATAACAATGATCTATGAGTATAACAAGTGATCTATGAGTACAACAATGATCTATGAGTATAACAAGTGATCTATGAGCACAACAAGTGATCTATGAGCATAACAAGTGATCTATGAGCATAACAAGTGATCTGAGTACAACCAGTGATCTATGAGTTTTACCACTGATCTACAAGTATAATCAGGGATCTAGGAGTTATATAGCCTGAGACATATCATACACCAGATTTCTCCACTGTAATTGGATTATTTGTAAAAGGATCACGTAGTAAAATCATATAAATTAATAGAATAAGTTCATAGGTAAGACATAGAGCTATTAAGGTAAGTCTTATTTAAAGTAAGAAAAGATCTACATGAAAAAAAAAAAAAAAAAAAAAAAAAAAAAAAAAAAACGAGCATTTTAAACGATCAAGAACAAATAACCCAGATAAAAAAAAAACATCTCCACATCTGAATTTAGAATTCCAATTATGTCAAAACTTTTATTTTTTATTTTCTGTTTGCTGAGGTTTAAATGGTGCATAACAGAGCATCATTCCCTACACATTATACAAAAACAGCCTGAATAGAAATATGTCTGACTTTAAGAGGTTATGGGCAACATTAAATTACTGAGCTGAATAGAGCCCAAGTGTTTTTTTTATAATTGTAAGATGCAGTAAAATCAGTGTTGAAGCATCTGGGTATTCACAGGATCCAGCCTGACTTTGTATTCTTACACACAAGTTAGGAAGGATGTACACTTCAATGGCTACACTGGTTTATATATGTCCCAGTCCAATCAGTATGCATAACATACTGCTGTAAGGCTGGCTACATACATTATGCACGAGAAAATAAATCTGTTACTAATAACTGATTGGAATAAGCCTCTGTGTTGTATAGTTAACAAGTTACATCTCTTCATATTATTATTACAAAAAAACCTCATAACAAAATGTTTTTTACAGATAAAAAGCAAATGTAAAAATTATTAGGTATTGACAACCTTGAAATGTATAACATTAATATTTTCGTAAAAATGAATGTTCTGTTGTAAATTTATGGATATTTCTTGTTTTTCTTCTTGAAAATGTTCTTTTGTAAATTATGATAATGTTATTATTTTTAATGAAAATATTCTCTAGTAAATGTATTGATATTACTGTTTTTTATTTAAAGTATTTTGTTATAAATATATTTGTTTTTTATTTAAAGTATTTTGTTATAAATATATTACTGTTTTTTATTTAAAGTATTTTGTTATAAATATATTTCTGTTTTTTATTTAAAGTATTTTGTTATATTTCTGTTTTTTCAGGATGACAGACAACCAGTCAGTTTTGCTGGTGAATTCACCAATTTGTCGACTCTGTCAAAAAGTTTATCAGAATCCAAAAATTCTGTCCTGCCTTCACAGCTACTGCTGCATGTGTCTTCAACAACTACACCGCACAGACAACAACTACGTCATGTGTCCAGTGTGCAACGTCGAGACGTCCCTCCCCCCAGGTGGCATCATCAACCTAACCACGAACTCATTCCTGAACAGAATCAGTAAAGATTACATCGAAACCATCAAAAGTAGCATCAGGAAGAAATCTACAGACAGTTTTCAACATGATGTTCATGCTAACAGAGTGACTCAAAGTAATTCAGTGGACAGATCTAGTGAGGTGGACAGTGCTGACGATGCTAAACTAGAAACGTGTAAAGTGTCTGAAAAGCTGAGGTCAGAACTGCAGCACCTGCAGGGAGAGGCTCTGAGGATGACTTACTCTCTGGAGATGGTCACTGACATCGTCACTAACTGGAAAACACACACCGTGGAGTTGAAGAATCAGATACAACAGCGCTCTGCACTGCTACAACATATCATACAGCGTCACGAGAAACAGCTGATAAGTCAGCTGACCAACCAGGAGTACACTGACCAGTTTGAAGAGGACATTGAAAGTGCCAAGTGTGGTCTGAAACAGAACCTGAAAAACACAATCCAGGCGATCGAGTTCATCAAACAGGTGCAGGAGTTTGCTACAGAAGAAGACATTCTGAACATGCAGGAGTTCTTGCTTAAAGACCTTGCAACTCTCAACAAAGTCTCGATAAACTACAAAAAGTACTCTGCTGATTTTGAAGATGTAACTGATGTGCTAGGAGAGCACTTTGGACATCTGTCTTCACTGCACATTCAGGATGTAGTTTTTGAACCGAAACAATCTGGTGAAGCAACCGAAGCACAGGACCACCAGCAAAAAAGTGATGAAACAAGCGTGCCAAAATGGCTTCAGTTCAGGAGAAAGAAGAACAAAGAAAGGCGTCTGACCTCCGTGGTAGATAAGAACTGGAGGGCAGACGAGTCAAAGCAGACGAAGTCACTGAGCTATCTGAGAGAGAATCTCGTACAGAGACGTCGCCACTTGCTACAGGAGTACAACAGTTTTGATTCTGGAAAGGTTTACATGCATCAAAGGGAGATTCAGGAGAAGAAAAAGAAAAGGAAATATCATTCGTTTGGTGGGCGATCTGCCATGTCAGTGGCGCCCCCTGATGCTGCCACTTTGAAAGAAGTGAGTGACTACATGCAGATAACACCACACGATCTACCTAGCGAAGAAACAGCACTGGCAGAGATAGATGTAACAAACACAGAGGAAAAAGAATATAAATTACACACAGACGACAGAAATCACAGTCACACATGTGACACTTTGAACCAGACTAATAAAGAAAGTGAGGCAGACGACAAAAACACAGAAGAGGAATGGACTGTTGTAACAGAAGAGGTAGTTGTACAACAGCCGTCACCACATCACACAGCCCACGACGCAGTATCATTTACTGAACAGACTTGGAGGCCTTCAACTGATCCAGTTAGAACAGAAGAAGACAACACATCTGATTGTGAATGGGTGGTAACAGTGGAGGAGGTCTCAGTTGAACAACAACAACAAACTGATATCAGATCATCAAGCAGAACTGACCCAGATAAAAGCAATTTCAAAAGTGAAAGTTCAAACTGTGAATTACACAGAGTAAACCGAGGAGACAAATCAGCTGACAGCTGCTCGCTGGGTGAATGGACAGTGACGACGGAGGAAGTCTGTGTTCCCACCGACTCGTTTATCAGATCAAGTGTGGCACACGAGGACCGCGAGACTCGACTCAAGTTTCTGATGAACAACTGGAAGAAGCGGAAAGACGTGTTAAAACAAACCGAGGGCTTTGTCGCACCCACCACAGCAGAGCGGAAACCTTCAAACAGCCTGTCTGCTGAAGAACACAAAGACTCAACAAACAATCTGAGTGTGAACATTCGAACTCTGCTAGAGGAAGAAAAGAACAGGTCTGCAGCACAAGACACAGAGGAGGAAACACACGGAGACTCACAGCTGGGAGACAAACACAGCTCGTCACTGACAAAAGACAGGCTGAATGAGTACAGGAAAAACATGAGAGAGAAAGCACAGCGCTGGAGAATCAGCTCCACATAATTATCTTTTTATATCTACTGCTTTCCCTGTACTGCTACCATTATCACTTTATTTTATATTAGCATTATATATTATAATATTTGAATATGCATTTATATAACTGTAATCATATCTAGTAAGAATATATTTAATAACAAGGGCCAACATAGTTACCAAAAAATCATTTTAAGAAAGTCTATTTTGCTTATGGGTTACAAGTAAGTAAGCTGAAAAAAAAAAAAGGACTATTTATAAATTTAATAACATTACATATACCATTCTGGCATAACAATCAAAGTGAATTAGTCTACAAATAATAATAAAACAAAATGTTTATGTCAAAATGATAAGATAACAAACAACAATTATTACAGGCCACATTATTAAAATAAGCCTGCAGTCTCTGTGAAATCAGATAATTTTAATTTATGTAATAAGGAAATTCTGTGTTTTTTGATAAAATATAGAAAATATTTCGAGTAACCTCCAGGCGAAGTAGCAATTTCCTTTTACTCCTGCCTATAACAGTTTATTTGAACCCACTACAATATGTCAGATTATATTCCATGATGTATCTACATGAACATAATTATTATTGTACCTGCTGGTTATGAAAATTTACATTTATGCAATAACTTTAAGTCTAGACTGCTTTAGATTTGTTGTGCTGATACTTAATCTCAAACTAATGGCATATAATTTTATGTATGTACCTGTGTGTGTCTGTGTGTGTGTGTGTGTGTGTGTGTGTGTACGTGTGTGTTTGAGTAAATGTCTAGGTGTGTATGTGTGTGTGTGTGTGTGTGTATTTGAGTAAATGTTTACGTCTGTGTGTATTTGAGTGAATGTTTATGTCTGTGTGTATTTGAGTGAATGTTTACGTCTGTGTCTGTGTATTTGAGTGAATGTTTACATATGTATGTGTGGGTGTGTGTGAGAATTCAGAGATAAAACTGATTTACATGCCTATTTAAAAAACTGCTGTGATTACAAGATATTTAAACTGCTTTTCATTTATCAAAAATTATGTACAAAAATAATCAGATATTTGCTTTACTACTTACATGTGTCTTTTTATAACAAATCCCAGTTTATTTTTGAATGTTAGTCCATTGTAGATCAAAATTTTAAAATTTATCTAATTTTATTCCTCTTTTTATTTTAATTACTATACCATGATTACTCTCTAACTTTATTTTCATCAATTCATCCATTATTTATCTTATTTAAACACACTAGTTTTCATTCAATTATTGTTTTCAAACATGGCATTTTTTAAATTAAAATAATTAAAATAATTAATCAAAACAGACTGTTAAAGTAAATATTTACAGAGTAATATAAAAAATAAATATTGTAACAAAAATGGTTCACAGAAGCATGCAATTATTATTTGAGTAATTTTATGAAGTTATAATGTCAGATGTATTTGTATTATAATCATACACACACTACCAAGGTAAGAAATGGAAAGTTATGGACAATTACTGATAATTTAAAATATAAATGACAAAGAAATTCAGTGTGTACACAGTGCTGTTATTAAAAGAAAACTAACACCAAGCAGTAGAACATACGGTGCTTTAGCTAGTTATCGATAAAATATATTTTACCACTCCTGTATGTAATAAAAATATTTTTCGGTATCTGTGGTTTTTCATATAAAGACAACAGCATATTATTCATCTCTTTTGTCAGAACACTACGTATGTTATTACTGACTAAACTCAAAGATTCAGAGAAGTTCAAATAGTATTTAAAAACCATCTTGCAGACAGATAAACACTAATTAAATTCTAACAAGGTCATTTTATCAGTTAGCCAATTTTCAGTCCAAAACAATTCATGATGAAGGTTTTGTGGCATCTACTAACCACATAATTACAATGCAAAATGAAGACAGGTATGTTATGTGACAACACCAATACATTTCTAGCAGTAGATAAACCTTTATGATCAACTTTTAATTAACCAATATGTCAGGGCTTTAAAACACTGATATAATAGACTAACAAAAAGTGACTACAGTTTTTTGTCTTTTTTTTGTTTTTTGTTTTTTTATTATTATTAAAAACAAAAGAAAGATATCCCTGTTCAATAAAATCTTATGACTAAAAACCAGAGAGCTAATTTATATATTTATATAAAAAGAAATGACATTATGTAAATAATCATTTCATTTTAGTTATAATCTGAAAAATAAAATCATCATTTAAAGAAGAAAAATAGAATAATCTCCAGTAAAAATAAATAAATAAATAAATAATAAAGACTGTGACATTTGCAAGGCAAAATAAATAACTTATTAATTAGTTTTCAATTTATTATTTTATAAGTTTCAATAAAAAAAGTCATTAAATTATTTTAATTAAGAAACTAATTTGCTGCAATACAGGAATAATTTTAAAAAATAATGTTTCTAGTAAGGGAGACAACTCAAGTGACAGAGAAAAAGTGACAGTACATTTGACAGTTATCTGTTTACAGTACATTCATGTTTATTACCTACATCGGCCATTCAGATTTAAAAAAACTATTATTAACTTTTAGCTCTTTTCCACCCATTCTGACTATTTCTAGTGTATTACTGTTAGATGATTCTCAGAGGAGACAGTAACCATGTGAACAAAACACAGCTGTCAACCTTGATTCTGAATGTCTAAAACCATTCCACAAGTAGTCAAATGTCAGTTTAAATGAAGGAAAGAAAAATCTAACTTTATTAACTTCAGTGACAAACAATACAATAAACAAGTGTTGTACACTCCTTTACATATCAACAAAATTGGTGATCTTCAAAGTTAGATAAAAAAAAAAAAAATTTAGGTCGCATTCATCTTATACAGTTACATAAATTCATAACAAAACTTGATTTTACAGCTTTCAATTCAACGATCATCAAAAAAAGGAAACTAAAAGATTGATAACTTTCATACAGGAGAGACACAGAGAGAGAGAGAGAGAGAGAGAGAGAGAGAGAGAGAGAGACAGAGAGAGAGAGAGAGAGAGAGAGAATAATTTTGACATATTAAAATAAAATAAAATTATTACCTTTCTTGCCGTGCAGCTTGCTGTTAATGAAGTCAAAAATGTTTTGTGTTGTTCGTTTTGTTTCTGCTTGTTTCTTCTCTTCCACTTTCTTCTTCTTCTCCATCTTCTTCATCACATCAAACATGTCCTTGTTGCCAGCCCTCGCCTTTATTTCCATGATTTTGTCTAATGATTTACCTGTAGTAATAGTATTTGAGGTATCAGTAACAATCTAATTCATTACACAGCAAGTACAGTCAAGAATGTATCGTGTTTTAGCTAATTCATTACACAGCAAGTACAGTCAAGAATGTATCGTATTTAACAATCTAATTCATTACACAGCAAGTACAGTCAAGAATGTATCGTGTTTTAGCTAATTCATTACACAGCAAGTACAGTCAAGAATGTATCGTATTTAACAATCTAATTCATTACACAGCAAGTACAGTCAAGAATGTATCGTGTTTTAGCACTCAGAGACTGGGAGAGAAAAGTTTAAATAAAGAAATTTTTAAGAAACACAAAATGAAATATTTAAAATAAAAACATATTTTAGTTATTGCATTTACAGATATTCAAGTCATCTGTTGCTTATTTACTTTTGATCAGCAACAAGCAGTCTTTTGCAAGAACCTTCCCATAGTTAGCAAATACTATACAATAATATATAATAAAACTATATGTGGATCTATAACAGATCAGAAGAAAAAGGTTATTTAAATAATAATAATAACCAAATAAATTTGAAAATACAAAACAACAAAGTAGTTTACCTGGAGGCAAGACTAACATTGGCACAGGTTCTGCTCGACCTTCACCTTTGGTCCCAAGTCCTTGACCCATAACATAACCCATTTTTATCATCAGTTTTGAACCTATTCCCTGCAAATAATAAACTTAATGAACTAGAAAAAAATCTTTAAATGTGACCAAAACATCTGTCTTTAGTCAACACTAGGTTTGCCACTGAATATTTACTTTTATTTATATATATATTTTTTATACTGTTAAGTCAAATAACACACACAATGAAGAAACAATTTATTTCTAAAGGTTGTGAAATTAGAATTATTTACAAATTACAGAATGTGTAATGTACCGTGGTGTGTTTTTCCCAATCTGCAAACAGCTCCTGTGTTGTGCTAGGAGGCTGTAGTATGTAATTCACTGTGTCATCACACTCACTGTCTGAGTCAGACGAGTCTGAACTTTGAGAGGAGTCTGCAGATTCTAAAATAACAACAAACAGACTAGTAGAAAACAACAACAAACAGACTAGTACAAAACAACAACAAACAGACTAATAGAAAACAACAACAAACAGACTAGTACAGAACAACCACACTTAAAGAATAAACTGAATTATTTTCCTTTAAATTTTTATATTATTATTTATTATTATTATTATTATTATATAAAAATATATCTTTCATAAAGCAAACAACAAATATATTATTTTATTTTTAATCCATTTAGACTATGGGCAATAAGAATTATATTTCAAAAATCTAAATTCTAAATAGATCTCAGAATTGTGGATGTTATTTATTAAAACAGATTTGTTTTCTTCTGAGCATGCTCACATGCACACTTTACAAAATTACTTTTTTAAATATTTTCATTTAAAATTAGCTTCAGGAATTTGTGGTTTCCTGAAATTTATTATTCACTGAAAAGGAATACACTTATAAACATCTACATAGAGGTTAATCATAATAGCAGACTCAAAGCAATTTCAGTGGTGGTAAAAGTTTTTTTTATAAATGTCATAATGAAAATGGAAGATTATGGAGGACTGTTTCAGACATGAAAAATTATTTTTATAACTGAGTGGTTAGAATATAAATGTTGGCAATAAATCAGAGCTGTTAAATGAAATCAGTTTTGTTTGAAAAAAACATTATACAGCTTTCATGCAAGATCCACCACAAAAGTGACAGAAAACAAATGCCATTTTCTCTGCATTGTGTGCACAGACATACACAGACAGACAGACAGAATTGTTTTTATATTTTTAGAGGAAATGAGAAGATAACTCTTTATTCAACAGCAAGACAATGAGATCACCAATGAAAGCAGTTTGATGTTATGGAGAAATAATACTTGACAATGAATGAATGCATGAAGACTTATCATTTTTCATTCACAATTTAAAACTATTTTAAAATTGAATATAATTCTTAAAAAAAAAAATTCAGAATTTTATTTAAGTAAATTAAGCAGACTTACCAAGAGGCATGACGTTTTGGATTTGTGTAGTTTCCAGTTTATGGGTGGAGTCAAACAAAACACTCAGAGTCTGTCCATTGTTCAAAATGTCTGTCACCGTGGCAGGGTACCACACCCCATCTTCTTGTACAACCAGACACCTCGAGTCCACACCCAGCTTGCTGAGTGAAAAATAAATAAATAAACAAATAAACAAACAAACAAATAAATAAATAAATAAATAAACTGTTCAAACTTATCTCAAACTCAGTTACAATATATGTCTAACAAAGGAATAATAATCTATGCATTTGAATGAATGAGTCAGTCAAGATTTTAAGAAATGCTCTTAACTGCACAAATTCTATGTATATTTTATTCATCATTTTAGAAATATATATACCATCACTGAAAATTAACAGATAATAATTAATTCATCAATGCAATACCTAAAACACTTTAAACATTATAATAATAATAATAATAACTGTGATTAGTATTTAAATATTCTTACCATTTTATGAAATCAAAACTTATTTTTAAAATTATGTATGACCAAAACCAAAACAATTACTTACCAAATTTTAGATTTATTACTATTACTATTATTATTAGTAGTAGTAATAGTAGTAGCAGTAGTGTAGTATAGTATAAATTAAACAAAATTTAATTTACCTGAAGTCTGGATCTTTAAATTCCCGCAAATCTTCAACATCCACCAAATGTCCATGAGAAAATCTGAAATGAAATATTTTACTGTATCAAACTTTTATTTGATCAGTACACAGTGCAGCAGTGTCTAACTGTACCCTGCAGACTTTAAAAACAAAGCAGTTATCACTCAACTGTAGAAAGAAAAGAAAATTTAGATTTTGAAACCATTTTTATTATCTGTTTACATTTTAATGTGTACCTTGAATATATAAATAAATCTCTGTTATTGTTTTGCTGTTTAAAATGACCTGTTATTACTGTTGATACAGTTGGAAAATAAAATATCTACTATACATTTTCAGAGCATTCAAAAACTGTCATGTCAACCCCTTTACAAACTGGCATCAAGTCGATTGATAGCTGTATTTCTTTGTAACATCACTAGAAGGAATCACAGCATCAGTTCACCATGAACAGGATGAAATCAGGACTTTTTAAACTGTACTCCTTTGTTGTTACATTTCACTGTATAATTCGTTCTATAAAGTCAACCTTACCTACCTGCATTCATTATCTTCATACAGACATTTTCCTTCAAGAAAATATTTGCAAGGAACCATTGAAGTATGGATTGGGTTGCAAAACAAAACAGAAACCTGAAACAAAGATGTGGGATTGAAATAAAACTTGGCATAATTATCATTCTTGTTAGCGTTCACTGTAATGGAACTTACACAAAACATTATTACTGTTGAAAAAGAAATAATATTACATTATAAAGAAGAATAATACAACACTTCTCTGTTATGAAAAAAGTGAACAAGAAGGCTGGATTATTACAGTGAATAGGCAGATTAATTATCACACACCTCTCCCAATGGAATCTTCATCAAGAATTAATTTTATGAAAAAAAAAAATTATCTTTAATAAATTTTGTACCTGAAATCATCAACTACTATAAAATAAACACTGACAATAATGTTAAATTGTAAACACATAATACTGATAATAATTTTTATTTGTAAACTGATAACACTGATGATAATTTTTGTTTGTAAACAGATAATAATTTTTATATGTAAACACATAATACTGATGTTAATTTTTGTTTGTAAACAGATAATAATTTTTATATGTAAACACATAATACTGATAATAACTTTTATATGTGAACACTTAATACCGATAATTTTTGTTTATAAACAGATAAAACTGATATTTTTTGTTTGTAAACAAATAATATTAATACTCATAACAGTTTTTGCATGTAAACATTTAACACTGATGTGTTTTTGAATGTAAACATTTAACACTGATGTGTTTTTGAATGTAAACATTTAACACTGATGTTTTTGAATGTAAACATTTAACACTGATGTGTTTTTGAATGTAAACATTTAACACTGATGTTTTTATATGTAAACATTTAACACTGATGTTTTTGAATGTAAACATTTAACACTGTTTTTATATGTAAACATTTAACACTGATGTTTTTATATGTAAACATTTAACACTGATGTGTTTTTGAATGTAAACGTTTAACACTGATGTTTTTGAATGTAAACATTTAACACTGATGTTTTTATATGTAAACATTTAACACTGATGTTTTTATATGTAAACATTTAACACTGATGTGTTTTTGAATGTAAACATTTAACACTGATGTTTTTATATGTAAACATTTAACACTGATGTTTTTGAATGTAAACATTTAACACTGTTTTTATATGTAAACATTTAACACTGATGTGTTTTTGAATGTAAACATTTAACACTGATGTTTTTATATGTAAACATTTAACACTGATGTTTTTGAATGTAAACGTTTAACACTGTTTTTATATGTAAACATTTAACACTGATGTGTTTTTGAATGTAAACATTTAACACTGATGTTTTTATATGTAAACATTTAACACTGATGTGTTTTTGAATGTAAACATTTAACACTGATGTTTTTGAATGTAAACATTTAACACTGATGTTTTTATATGTAAACATTTAACACTGATGTTTTTGAATGTAAACAATTAACACTGATGTGTTTTTGATGAGTTAACCTTGGGAAACGCTTCGTCATGTGCTGCGTGTACAGACAAAATGAGGGCGTTGTGGTAGTCCAGCTCCCCCCACGAGTGAGAAAACGGCGCCTGACATTTGAGTCCCACCAGCTGCGAGAAAACTTTTTCAACATCGCCACACTGACCAACAGCCGGGGACTCAGCGATGTTGTCCACTTTTTTATTTGAAGATGTTTCACAATCTGACGTCTACAAGAACAAAATATAAATATATATATATAAATATATTACAAAATCAATCAATTTGCATCCAAGATCAAAATATTTTGAAAAATGGTTTCTGACTGAATAATAAATAAATTATTGCACCAGAAGTCATTGATGAGACAAAAGAACAATACTATATATATAGTATATATGACTTAAGAAAAATTTGCAAAAATATTGATTTTAATGTATTCCTTTGACCAAATACAATTAATAAAGGTGGAATGAAGGTGTGGAAAAGAAAAAGAAAAATTATTTCAACATCAGTTGTATATTTATATTAAATGATGATGAACAAGTAAAAACATTTTCACCTGAATATTATCATAGTCTGGATCGTTTTTTTCAATGTCTTCTATTTGTTTTAGTAGCTCACTTTTCTTCAGTGCCAGTAAACTCTCTGAACCAAATGTAAGAATTACAATTATAGATAAAATAAAGATAAAATTTTGTAGCATTCAAAACTGTCTTACTGTTAGAAACTAAACATTTAAATATCAGTATATACAAAATGTCTTAACTAAATGATCCACTGCAAGTGATCTTAGTAAATACTAAATCACTGTGTTAACTTTCAACTTATGTGGATTAGAAAACAAAAAAAGAAAAGAAAGAAGATAATATTACACATTTTAGCTAATTATTGAAAATTATTATAATCTAACATTTACAAACATAATTTCATTCCCACCTATCAGTCCTATGTTGAAATTTCCAAGAACCCACAGTTATCTTGTTGACACTGGTTCTCAGAATTAATTTTTATAATTAGGCATGATTCAAACAGCCACAGACATCAGATTTTTAAAATCCTTACACACATATTAAAACTTTCTTAAAACTTACCTCACTGTAAAATATTAATAATAATAAAAATCATGTACTGTTCAAAATTGAAATATTAGCTGCTATTCATCTTTCATTATCATTTTTATTTTTAAATTTATCTCATGAATAAGTATACATGCTTGCTTGCCTACTTACTTACTTTAAAGGTCAAAAGATTATTTTCTGTCCTGAGAAAAAAGTACATTTGATTTTCAGTTATTAAAAGTTGTTTACAAAACTAGATAATGCATACACACTTACATATAAACTCATACAAACAAATACAACATACACACATTCATGAACATCTTAGGTAGAAACCTTCTGTGATTGTGATCAACTCATTGAGATCTCCTTTCAGGTCTTCTAAATCTTCACTTGTTCCAACAGCTTTCAGTGTTTCTTCAACCTGAAACAGCTATGAAAGTAAGATATAAAAAAAATGTTAAAATTATAACAGTTAATGAACTGTCTAGTTTAATGACGACACATAACTGAAAACTAAATATTTTTTTATATTGTTTTATTTTATTTTATTTGTTTATAATCAGCGAGTCAGGAAATGAAACATTACATTTAAAAAAGTAACACAATATTTATCACTTTTATTCCTCTAAGTGTATAAATGCTATTCATCATTAAATATTTAGCTCCAATTAATAATAAATTGCTTTAAAAGGTTAAAATTATGATCAAGTAAATTTTCTTCTAAATTTTGAAAAACAGTAATTTTTATTTATACACTTCTTTTATTAAATTCTAAACAGAAATACTGATGAAGATGTCTTTTAAAATATTTTTTCTACACTCACAATAACAATAATAAATTTCATAGAAGACAAATATGTAATTAATGTTTTCTGTCAGTATTATCACAGATCTTAGAAGAGTATAAAATTGAAAAGAAAAAGATTTTGATGTTGTCTTTGCTAGGTGGGTGTTTTTTTTTTTTTTTTTTTTTCACACAAATAACAGTTGTAAGTAGTTTCACATATCAATGTAGTTTCAAATCTTAGTTCTGCAATAACTGATTACGTCAATCATTATCAAAAAAATAGTGCAAAGAACAGTATTTCTTCAGTTAGCATTAATATTTAATGTTTTAAGTGCAGAGAAATTGTTTGGTAATAAGATCTTTAAAAGAAAGAAAAATATTTCCTAGTAGAATATGTTTCACTTTCAGACTTTGGTATGTTATTCATTTTTGTTAATTTATTAATTTAGTTTTAGTTTTTAAATAGAAAACATGTCTGAGGTTTGTGAAGGATGAAAATATTGATAGATTTATGCATTATAACTGTGGTTTAGATGGACTAAGACTAAATGTAAAAATAATAAACAGTCAAGTTAAAAATAAAAACAAACATTTAAATTATCAACTGATGGATCGATCGTCAAGTCATTTTTAATGAATGGTTTTAAACATTAAAAACATATATTAAACAACAAACAAACAAAAATAATACTAATATGTGAATGATTTGGAAAAAATCTCTGATTTTGTTTTCTGAAATTAAAATGCAACCTGAGAACGATATTGTTCAAGCGATGATTCTAAATTTGTTACGTCCATCTCTAGAACTCTTCTTTCGATAAGTTATCTTTCACAACGACTTTCACAGTTGTCTTCAATTTCCATCTTTATATGGAGCATCAAAAAAAAAAAAAAAAAAAAATGCAAAGTAATAAATTCCTTCTTAGAATTTCTTTAAATGTTCTGCTGTTCGCCTCAATAGTTGATCCCTTATTAAATATAATTCATAAGAAACGAAAAATGTATAACGGTCGGTGAAATGTGACCAAATATAAACTTCATTATGAACACAGTTGCTACTAAAAAGCGTTAATTAGATTAGTTATTAGCAATGATTAAGCTATTCGAAATTATTTTATGGCCTATCGATGCAGTTTAATTAATTAATTTATTTATTTATCAATTTATTATTATTATTATTATTATTATTATTATTATTATTTGCAAATGTCTCTGAAAATAAAGTTATGATATTTTGCTTCTAAATAAATTGTTCCATAAGAGTATAAATTACACACACACACAAACGCAAACACACACACACACACACACACACACACACACGCACACACTTAGTTTACTGCGCTATGTAAACAAAACCCGACAGAAATATACAAAAAACACTCGATGTAACTTTTAGAAAAAAAAAGATGGTGAACAGAATATTTATTTATTTATTTATTTATTATTATTATTATTATTATTATTATTATTATTATTATTATTATTATTATTATTATTATTTAAATATATTTTGTTTACTATACCTGTCAAGTTTAATAAGACACTAAGGAGTTATCTCCTCATTAATACAAGGTGCCCGGGTTGAAATTGTTGCACATTCAATAAAATCTTGAAAAGGCTAAATTTAGGTAAAAATCATAGTTATCCATTCCATTCATGCATATATTTTTGCAAACTTAATATTTTTGAAAAGCTTTCATTTCGTTAACAACTATTTGTCCTCGCACTATTTTGTTTGACAAAATGATTCTTTTTACCGCCTGCGGACTTCGTTTGTTGTCCTTAGATACAGTCGATGAAATTGATGGTCTCTAAAAATCCTCTATTTTAAGAGGCTAAACAACCATCATATCTTCCCAAAATTCGAAGTATATCCGCTGCAAAAGCGGTAAAATGACGACCGAAGATGCAAAGACGTATCTGTCAAAGCGAGAAATACCTCGTTTATTTGAGGTTAGTAGTTTAAACATTAACATTACATCATAAAACACGGTTTAAATAACCTCGAATCCTAATGTTATTATTCCAATTACTGGTTATGTGGAGAACAGATTATAAAAATTAGAAATATTGTTTGTTCAAAATAAAAAATAATAAAAATATTATCAGCCAAATAATAAATAAATATATCTGTCATTGTGTTATTAAATGTTGTTACCATCAGATTATTTCTATAGTCGTGCACCACTTCAAGCTACATACATACATACATACATACACATACATACATATATACATATATAAACACACAATCTATATACACATATAAGTGCACTCAGCACATACATGCTAACAAAGAAATGTACAGTGGTTCACAAAAACAAAATGGTATACAAAGCACACATAATTCATATAGGTATGTAATACAAATATATATATACATGGAGAAAGAGATACATATATACCTATAGATATCTACATACATATGTAAACATATGCACACACCTACACACTTATGTATACCCAACAGGTGTGTGTTTATGTGTATCTCCATATATATATATAAAATGTATTTTTATTACACACCTATATGAATTATATGTACACACACACAGATATATATTGCTTTTTATTTGTTCAGATTTGACAGGATTCTAACATGTCTGTTAACATCATTCATAGTTTTATTTATGTCTGTTATTTGTTCAGATTTGACAGAATTCTAACATGTCTGTTAACATCATTCATAGTTTTATTTCTGTTATTTGTTCAGATTTGACAGAATTCTAACATGTCTGTTAACATCATTCATAGTTTTATTTATGTCTGTTATTTGTTCAGATTTGACAGAATTCTGACATGTCTGTTAATATCATTCATAGTTTTATTTTTTGTTATTTGTTCAGATTTGACAGAATTCTAACATGTCTGTTAATATCATTCATAGTTTTATTTTCTGTTATTTGTTCAGATTTGACAGGATTCTAACATGTCTGTTATTAGTTCATTTAATAGGATTTAACATTTGTCTGTTATTTGTTCAGATTTGACAGAATTCTAACATGTCTGTTAATATCATTCATAGTTTTATTTTTTGTTATTTGTTCAGATTTGACAGAATTCTAACATGTCTGTAATTTGTTCAGATTTGACAGGATTCTAACATGTCTGTTATTTGTTCAGATTTGACAGGATTCTAACATGTCTGTTATTTGTTCAGATTTGACAGAATTCTAACATGTCTGTTAATATCATTCATAGTTTTATTTTGTCTGTTATTTGTTCAGATTTGACAGAATTCTAACATGTCTGTTATTTGTTCAGATTTAACAGGATTCTAACATGTCTGTTATTTGTTCAGATTTGACAGAATTCTAACATGTCTGTTAATATCATTCATAGTTTTATTTATGTCTGTTATTTGTTCAGATTTGACAGAATTCTAACATGTCTGTAATTTGTTAATATTTCATTCATAGTTATTTTTATTTATGTCTGTTATTTGTTCAGATTTGACAGAATTCTAACATGTCTGTTAATATCATTCATAGTTTTATTTATGTCTGTTATTTGTTCAGATTTGACAGAATTCTAACATGTCTGTTAATATCATTCATAGTTTTATTTATGTCTGTTATTTGTTCAGATTTGACAGAATTCTAACATGTCTGTTAATATCATTCATAGTTTTATTTATGTCTGTTATTTGTTCAGATTTGACAGAATTCTAACATGTCTGTTAATATCATTCATAGTTATATTTTCTGTTATTTGTTCAGATTTGACAGAATTCTAACATGTCTGTTAATATCATTCATAGTTTTATTTATGTCTGTTATTTGTTCAGATTTGACAGAATTCTGACATGTCTGTCAACATCATTCATAGTTTTATTTATGTCTGTTATTTGTTCAGATTTGACAGAATTCTAACATGTCTGTTAACATCATTTGTAGTTTTATTTATTTATGTCTGTTATTTGTTCAGAGTCTGATGACTGGGCTGATGTTTCACCGCCCAGCTGATCACCTGCAGTACCTCGTCGACTGTCTCAACGTGGTCAAGGCCAATGGTCAGATCAGGTGGAACATGTTTGTGGATCTGAAGAGTCCTCGGAGTCCACTTCCTCCCATCACACCTGAAAACGGAAAACGCCCAACAAGCAGAGGAACAGTTACAAGTGCAAAAGGTAAATCAGCGTTTAGTTACACTTCAACAGAAATTTATATATATATGTCTCAGACAAAGACAGAGGAACAGTTACAAGTGCAAAAGGTAAATCAGTTTTAGTTCAACAGAAATATAAATATGTAAGTTCTCATTGTCCTCACTGCCCACTCAATCACATTATACATAAACACACACACACACACACACACACACACACACACACACACATACGTTCTTACATACATGCATTCATACATACATACATACATACATATATTACAGAAAGAGTGATACAGATACACACACAAACATACACATACATACTTACATACATTCATACATTTAGTGTCTTTTACCTTTTTTGACACAGATCAGATTAAAACTTCAGATTTTTATATTACTTTTATGATTGTTCTCTCTGAATTTTTTATTTATTTTATTTGTCAGATATAACCAAGGTAATCTTATATAACAAAGAATTGATGTACACTTGACAATAACATTTTCTTTTCACAGTTTCAATTACAAACATCTACTGTGTATAAAAAAAACCCTTATTTCTGAGGTCTTTATATTTATTAATATCTTGTTATATGTATGTCTTATCTGAGTGTGTATTTTTGGAATATTCATTTCATTTTTTTTTTTTTTTTTTTTTTTTTTTTACAGAGGAGCCAAAGCCTCTTGAGGAGGGGAGGGGGACTCCTTTACCACCCATAACATCCTCAGTGTCCACATTTGAGTCACCAGACGTACCGTTTGTGTTTGTAATGGGCAAGTTCAGTTTAATAATCAGTTTAATAATCAGTTCAATAATCAGTTTAATAATCAGTTTAATAATCAGTTCAATAATCAGTTTAAAAATCAGTTCAATAATCAGTTTAATAGGAAACAATTCCAGTGAAAAGAAGTGTTTATTTTTAAAATTGTATTTCAGCTGGTACTTAATATTAATAATAATAACAATAACATTCATATATTATAAAAGATCATATATTTTCAGAATTTTAATATTGTGATGATTGGCTTTATTCAATATAATGTGTGTGTGTGTGTGTGTGTTGTATTTTTTGCTGATAAGCTTAATGACTGATTTACAAAAAACAAGAGAATTCACTTTTATGATTAACAGTTTTTTTTCTTTTTCTAAATTCTAATCATTAGTAACTAGACTATTAAACACAATATTAAAATTTTTATATAAATTCACACCATCATACTCTTCCAAAATAAATTAGACTACAGTGTGTTTGTGTATGCATTTACACATGCACACACACACACACACACACACATGCACACACACACATGCATGTGCATACAAACATACATGCACACACATATATAACTAATGTAAACATGGCTATGCAGGAGGCCCAGGGAGTGGCAGACAGAAGCAGATAAAGAGACTTATTAGTAAACACGATGGCTGGATCCATCTCTCTATGGGAGAGCTCATTCAGGAGGGGATAACTGAGAAAGGAGCGGCAGAGGAAAGATGGAAGATGGTGCGAGATGTAGTCACAAATGGAGAGTTTGTTCCACAGGTTGGAATAAATTTATTTCTATTCCATCTACACTGTTCAAAATTTTTATTATTATTCATTATTGTTTAGTTTTTTTGCAAAAGCAGGTGTTTTTGTTTGTTTTTAATTTTTATTATTTTGTTTGACAAAACATAATTTTTTAATTAAACAATATAATTATGAAGATAAATTATAAAATAACTTACATTAATGAAAGAAGATTTATTTCTAGGATGTTGTCACAGAACTGTTGCTGAAGCACGTTCAGAAGAACAAAAACGCCAAAGGTTTCATTATAGACGGGTACCCACGAACCAAAGAGCAAGCAGATGACTTTGAAAAACACGTAACAGTTTATTCATTTTATTCATGTCTTCATTTCACTTCATTTAAAATTTAATTTTAATTTTTATTTATAATTATTAAAAATAATAATAATAATAATAATTATTATTATTAATATTATTAAAATATTGTTACATTATTATTCAATTATATTATTGTTGTTGTTGTTCTTATTATTTTATTATTATTATTATTATTATTATTAATATTATTATTTATAAACTTGTGTGTATAATATTTTTATTTAAAATTAGGTTGGTAGAGTTGACTTGATTCTGGTGTTGGACTGTGAAGAAAACACACTGAGGCAGAGACTGTTGAAAGAAGGAACAAAAATCAGCGGACTGCGAAACCAAAGCGAAGTTGTGGACAGACGTCTGCAACTATTCAGAGACTTTACTCTTCCAGTGATCAAACTTTATGATGATGACAACAGAGTTATCATTGTGTGTACTTTCTTAAAACTTTCTTAAAACTCCCATTTTCTAATTTTTAGAGACTTTACTCTTCCAGTGATCAAACTTTATGATGATGACAACAGTTATCATTGTGTGTTACATTCCAAAACTCCCTTTTTCTCATTTTCTGATATATTGTTCTCTGTCCACATGTTTTTATAAAATAACATGAATGTTGATATCTCTATCTTTCTGTATCTGTCTCTCTTTCTATCTTTAATAATATAAAATATAAGTTTCTTTTAAATATCTTATAATTAATTTCTTATATTTTAACTATCTTGTAAATACATTAACAGAAGTTGTCTCCCTTTATAACTGTAATATATTCTGGTCAACATTTTTATAAAATAAAATAATTGTTGACATGCATAAAAGAAAGTAATTTTAAACTTCTTGTAATTAAGCCAACAAAAGTTGTTTCTCCTTTGCAGTTCTCC
>CM022672.1:35550731-35570731 GCA_012295275.1 Chrysomallon squamiferum | reverse complement strand
AAAAGTATTATTTGTTTTCAAACAGGATGTTACTGTGGAACTGCTGGAAGAGAACATCAGAAACAATCCTGACGCCAAAGCTTTTATCATCGAAGGTTACCCCAGAGACGCAACTCAGGTGCAGGAGTTTAACAAACACGTAAGTTTTATATCACACACTCTGTGATAGAGCATACAGTAAGTTTTATATCACAAACACTGTGATAGAGCATACAGTAAGTTTTATATCACAAACTCTGTGATAGAGCATACAGTAAGTTTTATATCACACACTCTGTGATAGAGCATACCGTAAGTTTTATATCACAAACTCTGTGTTAGAGTATACAGTGAGTTTTATATCACAAACTCTGTGATAGAGCATACAGTAAGTTTTATATCACACACTCTGTGATAGAGCATACAGTAAGTTTTATATCACAAACACTGTGATAGAGCATACAGTAAGTTTTATATCACAAACTCTGTGATAGAGCATACAGTAAGTTTTATATCACAAACTCTGTGATAGAGCATACAGTAAGTTTTATATAACAAGCTCTGTGATATAGCATACAGTAAGTTTTATATGATACAGTCTGTGATAGTATATATAATAAGTTTTATATGACACAGTCTGTGACAGTACATACAATAAGTTTTATATGACATACTCTGTGAACAAACGTTCTAAGTGTTCTTAACTGAGATTCAGTGATGAGTAAATAGCTGTAATTAGTTTATTCACACAGTATTCTCTTCACTTTGTTCTGTAGAATTGTGATGTTAATGTACAGTATAGGAAATAAAGTACGGCAACAATAGTAAATTCTGATGAAAACACAAAAGGGATAAAATTTATTTCTACTGTTTTTCATGTAGATGATTGTGCAATATCCAAGAATGCTATTGTTTTAATGTTTTTGAATAGTCTATTTGGTTGTAATACTTATAGTCTTTGTTACTGTAGGTTTGTTTTCTGTGTTTTAGTAATCAAATAGGATGTAGTAATACTGAAAATATTTGTTACTGCAGAGACTGTATAATACTATGTTTGAATAACATGTTAGGATGAAATACTGATATTAAGATTACTGTAGATTTGTTTTATTTATTTGAATACTGTATTAGATGTAGCATGCATAATAATTGTTTGTGTAATGAATTTTTGTAACTGTATTTGAATAATCTGTTATGTTGTACAACTGTTACTAGAGATTGGAGGACTGAGTTGTGATAGTGTGTTACTGATTGTTGTAGATCGGAGGACTGAGTTGTGATAGTGTGTTACTGATTGTTGTAGATCGGAGGACTGAGTTGTGATAGCGTTACTGATTGTTGTAGATTGGAGGACTGAGTTGTGATAGTGTGTTCCTGATTGTTGTAGATCGGAGGACTGAGTTGTGATAGCGTGTTGCTGATTGTTGTAGATCGGAGGACTGAGTTGTGATAGTGTGTTGCTGATTGTTGTAGATCGGAGGACTGAGTTGTGATAGCGTGTTGCTGATTGTTGTAGATCGGAGGACTGAGTTGTGATAGCGTGTTGCTGATTGTTGTAGATCGGAGGACTGAGTTGTGATAGCGTGTTGCTGATTGTTGTAGATCGGAGGACTGAGTTGTGATAGCGTGTTGCTGATTGTTGTAGATCGGAGGACTGAGTTGTGATAGCGTGTTGCTGATTGTTGTAGATCGGAGGACTGAGTTGTGATAGCGTGTTGCTGATTGTTGTAGATCGGAGGACTGAGTTGTGATAGCGTGTTGCTGATTGTTGTAGATCGGAGGACTGAGTTGTGATAGCGTGTTGCTGATTGTTGTAGATCGGAGGACTGAGTTGTGATAGCGTGTTGCTGATTGTTGTAGATCGGAGGACTGAGTTGTGATAGCGTGTTACTGATTGTTGTAGATCGAAGGACTGAGTTGTGATAGCGTGTTACTGATTGTTGTAGATCGGAGGACTGAGTTGTGATAGCGTGTTACTGATTGTTGTAAATCGGAGGACTGAGTTGTGATAGTGTGTTACTGATTGTTGTAGATCGGAGGACTGAGTTGTGATAGTGTGTTACTGATTGTTGTAGATCGGAGGACTGAGTTGTGATAGTGTGTTACTGATTGTTGTAGATCGGAGGACTGAGTTTCGTCATCCTGCTCGACTGTGACGAGTTTTACTTGAAGCAGCGGCTCACAGACCGGCGCGCTCTCAGTGACAGGATTGACGACAACGACAACGCCATCCAGAAACGACTCAACTTCTTCCGCGACCACACCCTTCCTGTTCTCAAACACTACGACGACAACGGACAGCTTGTTGTGGTCGGTGTTGTTTTAGTTACATCATTTTATTACCAGTTTGTTAATTAATTTTTGTTCTCTCTCTCTCTCTCTCTCTCTCTCTCTCTCTCTCTCTCTCTCTCTCTCTCTCTCTCTCTCTATATATATATATATATATATATAGACACACAAATTCATGCACATAAAAGCTACAAAAAAAACAAGTAGCCATTTGATTTCCTTTCTCTTACCTGTAGAGTAATTAATTATGTTTTGTTTCTTGTCTTTTTGCTGATATTTTTTAACTGTGCTTACAGGGGAAAAAAGAATCTTCTTATGACAATATTTTATTAATACAGGCCTTTTTAAAAAGAAACAATATTAATAAAATAATTAGTTGTTTTTTTTTATTGTTTTTTATTTATTATTAGTTAATTAATTAATTAATTTATTTATTTGCTAATTAATTTAATTATTTATCTATTTATTTATTTTATTTATTTATTTATTTATTTATCTATTTATTTATATTTGTTTATTTATTTATTATTTATTTATTTATTTTTATTTATTTATATTTATTTATTATTTATTTATATTTATTTGTTTATTTGTTTATTTATTTGTTTATTTATTTATTTATTTATTTATTTATTTATTTATTTATTTATTTGTATTTATTATTTATTTATTTATTTGTTTATTTATTTATTTATTTGTATTTATTTATTTATTTATTTATTTATTTATTTATTTGTATTTATTTATTTATTTATTTATTTATTTGTTTGTTTATTTGTTTATTTGTTTGTTTGTTCAGATTGCCGGGGACCGGGACGAGTCAGAAGTGTTTTATGACATCGCCAACACCCTGGATTTCGCGTTGTACGGCAAAAAACAGGTGAGTCATTTATTTCTCATATTGTTAGTACTTGTCTGTCAGTCTGTCATATCTCTTACTGCAGATCTGCTTTACTAGTCTTTGAAATCAATGTTAACAGCACACAAAACTCTGTATAGTTCACTTTTAAATATAAATATTAACTGTGATGTAATATTTTTTATTTCTATATTTTATCATAACGTCAGTGTTTTGAGAAGTCATTTTTCATCACACACACACACACACACACACACACACATTAATACATATACGTACACAATGACAAACACATACCGAGAGAACATTCAGAACATTTATTTACATGGTTGTGAGAAAAGAAAATAATACAGACAAAAAATTAAAATTAAAATTAAAATTAAAATAATTGTAATAATAATAATAACTATAATAATAATAAATAAATAAATAAATAAATAAATAAATAAATAAATAAATAAAGGAAGGAAGGAAGAAAAGAAGCAACAGCTACTACTACCACCAGTACCTCTTTCACAACAGCTACTGCTACAACCAGCAACTATAATAATAACTACTATAATAATAACTATAAAAATTCAAGTTGAGACTAAAACTGTAAAACATTGTTTTAACGTTTTCAAGCAAAGTTAACAGGAAGTCGACTTTCACTGGCGTTGTTTTAAAAACGTAAATTATCACTTAATAAACAGACATCTTCCAACCTCCAGAGTTTGGGTGCCATCACAAGTTAATTCCGTTACCATAGTGATAGCCTTGACTCAGAAACAGTTTTATGCGAGTTTTGTTAGAAACTGAAGGATTGAAGAAAATGGGAAGTTGTTTCTCAAAGAAAGGGAAAAAGGTAAAGTGAGATAAATAAAGTTCAGACACTAACGATAGCTCTGTGGGATGCAGGACATAGCAACAATAATACCAGGCGTTTTTAGTTGTAGTTATTTTTGTAACATACTATAAATACACATATACGTGCGCGTGCTTTGCGTATACTTTCGACCTTTGTAAGTGTCATATTACTTACTAGTAAGGCAAACACCAATATCTTGTTTCTGAAAACTGTCTGGTTTCTAAAACTAAGTCTAAGTCATTTAATGTAAGTTTTTGTCTTTATTTTATTCTTATTGCTATACTTTTAGGTATTAACTTTCCTAATTTAATCCTGTTTGTTCAGTATTCAAACAAAATGTTATAAAAAACATGTCATAATTTACATTACATCAGGGTTTTACTGAGAGCAATATATAATTTGTTTGCTAAAATTAATAAATATTTGTTTGAGTATATTGTTCCAGATGACATTTTTAAAATTTAATTTAATTTTATTATTATTATCAGTAATAGTAGTAATAGCAGTAGTACTAGTATATTTTTAATTTTTTTTTTTTTTATTGTAAAAGCTTAATGTTCCTAGACTAAGAAGTGCAAGGTCTAAAATGTAATAGTTTGTTTTCTTTCAGATGTGAGGGATTTTAATTTTTTTTTATTTATATTTATTTTTTAAAATTATATTTGATTTTTAAAAAAATTTAATATCATATTTTAGATTCAAAATACCTGTTTACTTTCTGTTTCTTTGTTTATGTTTAATGTTTTATTGTTTATTTTGCAGGTCATGGGTCCTCACATTGGTAAGTAAATTAATTTTTAAATTTAACCTCTCTCTCTCTCTGATATATACACAAACTCACATGCATGAATAATTAATGGCAAGTGAAAAATAAATGGGAACTAATTCAGAGATTGAAATCTTATTACAAACTAATTTCAGTACTGTTTTCTCTTCATCTTGTGAAAAGTGTTGTTTTATGATTATCTCAGAAAGAAAATACAATGTTTAAGTTTAATTCTGTTTTGGAAACAGAGAGAGACAGAAACCATTTTGAAGTGTAGACGTGGTTTGTCAACTATATTTTTATTAACAAAATGTCTTATAACTGTTATCTAGATAATATTATGATGAAACAGTATTTCTAAATGATATATTCCGTTGAATTTGTGTTTAAATGGAGTTATTGGTTGTTGTATAGCATTATTCTTTTTGATAATGATGAATAGAAGGACTTTACTGATAATTACAAGTTTTAAATTAATTGATAAATTCTGACTCTGCAGTTCAATGATAACTTTAGATTTTGGAGATAATTAATAATATCGACTATGCTGTTAATTGAGAAATACAATCTTTTAAATTTATTGATATCTATTGATAAATGATAAATATTATCTATGTAATCTCTGAAGTTACACATAGGTATTATTAAAGTTAAAAAAACAACAACAAAACAACAAAACCAAATAATAATAATAATAATAACTTTTAAAACCTCTATTTTTATTGTTTTTAATTGTGTATCAACAGTAGAAACTTTAAGACTACAATGAAAACAAGTTTTCATTTTAATAATGTTATTACATGAAAAACCATGTTTATTGCTTTTTATTTAATTTTTTTAGCTGTATTTCACAGATATTTAAAATTTTAATTTCCTTGTTTCAAAAGATAGTGTAGATGGAATTTTTAACATATTTAAACAAATATTTGTGATTTTTTTACTCCAAAACATTTAATTTCCTTCTAAACTCAGTGTGAGAGGGGAAACAGTGAACATTGTTTTAACAAAGTGTGAAGAGAAATTGTGAATCAGGTAGAATTATACAAACAAGGAAATATTAGATATAATATTATGTTATTATTGTCATTATTAGTGTCATTATTATTATTATCATTATTATTTTTATTATTATTGAAATCTTTAACTAAATTAAGTATAAAGAACTATAAAAACTGAGTCACCATATATTTTCTGAAAATAGTCATGTATAAATTTAGTGTAAAGATTAAATCCATGAATACATTTGTGATATTTTTCCTAAATTCTATTGATTTCTTGATGACTTTGAAGCTTTGTTAATAATAAAAATTAATTATAACAAGCTTGTATTATGCTAAATATATTTAGTTTCCTCTAAAGTCATTTTGAATAAAAACTCAGTTTTTTATATATATATATATAATTATTATAAAAAAAATTGTATTTTCGTCTGTTACTATATTTTTAAAATTAGATGTAGATGTCTCAGACAAACTGATAATAAATAACTTAGTACTGAACCTTTATTTATATTTTTACTCTATCTAGAAGTAACTAATAACAGCTTAGCTTGTTTTCCATTAATTTGATGCTTCTTCTGGCTAATAACTCAGTTGATGATAAACTAAATTCTCCAACACGGATATCGATCTGTTCAGTACCACTTTTGCACTGCTATATCATTAAATAATGTCATTTCTTAACTCAGTTTTTATCTCATATGTTATGTTAGATTAATAGAAATATTAATTTGAGACATAAGATATTTTAAGCACAAAAAGATAGAAGAAACTATTTTAAAAATATATGTTCTGGGCGCGTCTGTACTGATATTGGCAGAACAGATGAAATGTAAATTAACTACAAAGATTGAGTCACCATAAACGTGCTAAAAATGAACCTAACAAAGTGTAAATGTACTATAAAGATTTAATCCATGTTAAACTAATTCAAATTCGTCGTAAATGATAAAGAGAAATCAGTGAAATAATTCTCCAAGGTTGTGAAGTTACATTTTTGATCAAATTGTAATGAAGTCATATATTTTTAGAAGATAAAATATGGTTATGTCAGTAAAATGCATATAAGTTTGATTCATAATTTAAGATAGAATATGCCTTTTATACTATTTATTTCAAATTCTGAATTATTTTATATGAAGAATATAATTATTGTTTTTTTTGTTTTATTTTAAACATACACAAAGATTTTATGAACTATTTTCACTTTTTCTTTTAAAAAGCTAATTTAACATCTTAAGTAAAATAGTTTCTGATATTGGTTTCATGAAGGTGACACCTTTGTAGCAAAACAGATTCTCAGCTATGTTACACTTAACTGTATAATCAGTGCTGCAGATATTTATCTTTCTTCAAACCAAGTCAGTAATCTGTTTTAAAAACCACTGAACGACTGTATTTTAACGGAATAAGTTGTTCAAAATATATTCAGTATAATCTAGTATCAAGAAAAGTAAAAGATACTGTATGTGCCCAGTGCAAGTATTCTAACTTATTTAATATGATTTTTTTTTATTCTCTGCCATATGGTGTTTTACTCATAAATTACATACTTTTAAAATTTTTTGCTATGCATATAACATTGTAATTTTAACTATAGTTATTGCTTATATAACAATGGAAGAAAAGTAATTTCAAAACTTATATGCTAGGGATTTACTGATGTTTTTATTTTACATATAACTTTTTATATATATAAACATTGCTTTTTGTAAACAAATTTTGTAATTCATTTAATATTCCTATTAGAGTAATTATCACGTTAAAGTATTGTTGTACACACCTGTAACAAATAATAATATCTGTTACTGTTTGTAAATGTAATCATTGTGATATATTATACACTTTGTAGTAAGAAATAAATGTATTCATCTCTTTTTATTTAAAATGAGAGAGAGAGAGAGAGAGAGAGAGAGAGAGAGAGAGAGAGAGAGAGAGAGAGAGAGAGAGAGACATTAGAATTTTACACTTACTTTTTGTTTTTATTAATATTCATGTTGTTTTTTAAATAATTTTTAGAGGTTTTTTTATGGCTTCATAAACCTGAAGCTGATGTGTTCTTTGTATTTTACAATGTTACACTGAAATCTTCTGGCTTTTTTTTAAAATCTTTTTATAATTGCTTTTTAAAAATTATTAATTCTTCTTTTTATCTTCCCTTCATTTTTATTTAAAAGTAGCAGTCTTAGTTTGTTCAGTGACTTGAACCTGTAACAGAATATTATAATTATGCATATTTGTTACACAAGAGATTAAACTGAAAAAAAAAACATTTACAGTTTTTCCTATTAATTATTAGTTCTAAAACAACAGTTAAATAAAAAATGTAATTTATCTGCTTAAAAAATACATTCTGTTTTGACAACCATTTCTAAGGTTGCTTCTTATTAATCACTGATATTTTAAAATCTTGTTTAGTTAAGACTGTATTCAGTTAACAGTACAGTTTGAAATTAATATTAATATCATTATAAAAGCAACAAATTTCAGTTATAAACCCTCCAAAACCCACACAAAAAATACAACAAAACCAAACTATAAAAATAATCATAATATTCATAATAATGTATTGATTAAAAGAGAAAAAGATTTTTTTCTTTTAACTGATGACACAGTTTTTAAAACATATGTTTATTGATTTTTGTCACGTGTCAACAACAATAAATTCAGTTTTTTATTAGTTGTTCAATAGGACTTCTATTTTCTGCCTTTTTATTGTTTAATTAATATTGTTGAAGTTAGTGTTAAAAAATATCTTACATATGCTTCTGCATATAAAATGCTTTTTACTAGAAACATTAATATTTAGTTATTTAGTTCCAGTTCTTTTTAGAAACATCTGTTATGATGATATACAACTGAGGCTTATTATGGTTTTGCTCTATTTTGGAATTTAATTTTATTATTATTATTTTTAAATTTATTTTCTTTATTCTTTTTTCAGTTAATTTTTTTTTTTTTTCCTACAGAAACAATTCTGTAATTTTTATATATAAAAATATTATTTTTGTATTAACTGACAATATTTAGTTTTTTATAAAACCTGTAATTTGCATGTTCAGAACCTGTGAAAGAAGAAATTATTGAGGTGGAAATTACTAAAGAAACGGCCACAGTAACAGGCGAGAATGTTGAAAACCCCAGCTATACCACAGAGTTAAACAGTGCAGGTACAAAAACCAGCTAATAAAAAATATCAAATCTCTTCATTCTTCTTCTTCTTCTTCTTAGTGTTTCTGTGAAATAGTCTGTTTCCTTACCTGCCAGAGCTCTGCAAGGTTTTGTTCATTTGTTCTTTCCTGTGTATGAGAAGGTGTTTATAATAGCTTGTTTGCAGCTGGAAAACAATTGCTCATTGTAGAGAGTGATAATATTTTTATTTTTTTATTGTCTTTGTGATACTTTGCTACTGAGATGAGTTGTAATAAAAGTTTTATGTTACTAAATATTTCTTCAGTTTGTTGTGTCGCTGAACAAGCTGTTGTTTATGTTTCATTTAAGACTTGGTTTAGAAAAAAACAAATACAAAATATTTTTTTACTAATTGATTATTATTTTATTTTGTTTATTACAATAAAAATCTCAAAAAGTAATAAAAATTATTTATTTTAAAAATTGTATATTATTTATTTATTTATTTAAACAAATAAGATGTCCAATTAGACTGTTTATTTATTTAAATAAATAAGATGTCCAATTAGACTGTTTATTTATTTAAATAAATAAGATGTCCAATTAGACAGAGAACTTTTTTAATCATGAGCTGTCGACATTCAGCTGACAGAATTCATGTTGTCAAGACAGCACATTCCAGTTGTTTTGAGTGTAACGAAGCTCTGGTAGTGATGGAAGCAGCCCAGTGAGAGAGATTAAACACTTCAGAAAATCTCCACCTCTTTCATACACTTCTCTCTGTTTCACATCACACACAGCTCAGTAAACCTTTTCACAACATCAATAAAGTATTAAATGACGTAACTTCATTTATTCTTAGTTTATTTTACTAGAAATCACTGAAATTAATTCTGTTTGTACAGATTCCAGTTCTTTTGTCAGATTTTAAGCAGTTAATTTTCTTCATTTACAGCATTTCAGTAATGATTTGTTGAGAAAAAAATTATGTGTCACTGACCATAAAGCTATTTTATATATTAAACAGATGTCAAAATACTTTTCTGTTTTGTTTAGTAAGTTTTAAGAATGTCATGACAGCAAAATGGAGATGTGAATTTTTCTTATTCATCACTGAAAGATATTAGTATTTGTTAGTTAATTTTGTTTAAAAAAAATATATATATTAAAGTTTTTATTTCCATTAATGATTATTTGTGATGCCAACATTTAGTTTGTATACAATATTTTATTTGTACAAAATCCACTATACATAAATCTTCATTATACAATATTTTATTTGTACAAAATCCACTATACATAAATCTTCATTATACAATATTTTATTTGTACAAAATCCACTATACATAAATCTTCATTATACAATATTTTATTTGTACAAAATCCACTATACATAAATCTTCATTATACAATATTTTATTTGTACAAAATCCACTATTCATAAATCTTCATTATACAATATTTTATTTGTACAAAATCCACTATACATAAATCTTCATTATACAATATTTTATTTGTACAAAATCCACTATACATAAATCTTCATTATACAATATTTTATTTGTACAAAATTACATAAATCTTCATTATACAATATTTTATTTGTACAAAATCCACTATACATAAATCTTCATTATACAATATTTTACTTGTACAAAATCCACTATACATAAATCTTCTTTCTGTCTTTGTTGAGAAAAAAAAAAATTACATATCTGAGTTTATTCTACCTTTTTATACAAAATATTTCATTAAAATAAAATATGCAAATTGTAATGTATGTTATGCATTAATCTGATATCTAATATACAGACTTAGTGTGTGTGTGTGTGTGAGCTTTAAAGTAAAAAAAAATCATTTTGTATTCAGTAATTTTAATAATGTTATAATCATTTTTATTTTTTATTTTATTATTAATATTATTTTATTGAAATTATAACATGATCGTACTTTAAACATTCGTTGTTAATTAAAAATAATAAAATACAGTAATGTTAGATGAAAATAGAATTAATAATATAAAATGTGTCTACATAAACTGTAACATGTGCCATCTAATGTTGATATAAACTTTACAAAAATAAATTTTATTTCTTGTCATATTCATCATTTTTATATATATATGTGTCTTTTTTTTTTTTTTTTTTTTGTATTGAATGTCACTTTTTGCTAGTATTATTGATTTTTTAAAATATACAGTTTTGAACACTTAAAAAATATAAATATGGTAGATAATTTGATTTAGTTAGTTTCTTTCTTTCTAAAAAAGTCTTGAATATTGTATTTCATAACTAGAACATTATCAGGAAAAATCAGCAAATTAAAGTGTAACTTACAATTTTCCTGTACAGTAATACATTCCTAAGTAATGTAACAAACAACAGCATCCTATCTGTTTTCACAGAACAGACCTGTGTTGTTAAATAACTAACGTTTTGTCATATACCATTAACATAGACAAACGAACTTGTGCTAAATAATGATAAACCTTGGCCATACCTTAAAAAGAATAACCTATGTGTAAGAGAATTAGTTTTTTTCTTTCTGTTATCAGCAGATGTTAACATAGATCTGTTGTTACTGCATCTTGGATCTTGCTGATTAAAAGAGTAACCTATGCATAATGTCAATTTTTATATATATCATAACTACATTGAGGCAAATGTGGCAAAACTGAAGAGTTTTATATATACACACCAATATTTTATTTAATAAAATACAAATCTCTATTCCAATAGAAACAATATGCACTGAATTAATTTGTTTATGTCTACGGTTACTGTTAGAAGTCTACAGACATTGTTGTGATGAAAGACATAACTGACTTCAAAGACATACGTTTTTGCCTCATTTCAAAAAGAGTTTAGCTACAGCTGTATATATTTATTTATTTATTCATTTAATTATATTTTTTATTTTTTATCCCACGTTTATAAATATATAGCTGTTGATTAATCTCTGTTCAGACATAAATTTTACTTAAAATGTTGTGAAAATAAACAGGAGAAAATTCATTTGATTCATTTTCATATTTTTATCTCTGCAGTTGTTATTTGTGTTAATATTGATCTGTGTGCACATCAACATAAACTAAATTAATTTATTGTGAATCTAATCACAGCTGTCTCTCAATTTGATTTTTAATGGAAATTGTTGGAAATCTATTCACTGTTAATATCCACTAGTTTATAATTTTATAACCATGTGTGTGTGTGTGTGTGTGTGTGTGTGTTTAAAATATAGTAGCTGAAGTTCATTGCAGGAATTTGACAGACAAATGGTTTAATGGCAAATAAATGTTCTGTGCTTCATGGGTCACTGAAATATTTTTTCTTTGAATTAGAATTTCACATGTTTAGCTCTGACACCTTTTCACATATTTCTACTGTGATTACACTAATAACACATTCACACAAAAACATTTATTATTATTATTATTATTATTATTATTATTATTACTGTTGTTGTTGTTATTTATAAAGAATTATTGTTATTTTCAGAGCCAACTCTAAAAGATTCTAAAATTATCTTTGTTGTTGGTAAGTACTGCTTTGTTTTGTAATACTGTCTACAGTTCTGTTTTTAACATGTAGACCAAGTTAGCATTTTCTGTAGTTTTATACTGAGAAACAGTTTTATAAATCTACACATGTAAGTAATGTCAGGCAAAATATTAACATATTCAGTATTCATGCTGTATATTTATATCTTTTTTATGTATGTGTATAACAGTAATGTTGTACACTACTTGTAGGTGGTAATAGTAATACTGTATACTATTTGTAGCTGGTAATAGTAATATTGTATACTATTTGTAATTGGGCTGGGTAATAGTAATGTTGTACACTGTTTGTAGGAGGACCTGGCAGTGGGAAAGGCACTCAGTGTGATAAGATTGTGGAGAAGTACGGATTCACTCATCTCTCCACCGGAGACTTGCTGAGGGCGGAGGTCCAGTCAGGGTCAGGGCGTGGCAAGCAGCTGACAGAAATCATGGAGAGAGGAGACTTAGTGCCTCTGGTTAGCGGCAGACGTAAAATAAATAACCTAGATGTTTGAGGATAATTATTTAAAATAAACTTTACTCTCTTTGCCCAGCTCTACAGTTATCTAGAAAAGTGTATAAGGATTTATTTTATTTTAATTTTTTCTTTGTTACAATAGTCATTATTTATTGTTAGCTTCAATTAATCTCGGCATTTTATAAAGTTATGAATTTATTTTTAACCTTTTGAAAAAAATATCATTATCATTTTAGAATAAATCAAATTTAGTGCTATTGTCTTAGTATTATTTCATTTTTTTAATTTCATCATCATCATTCGGCTGATTTTAGTTTTGAAATGTGATTTTTAAATATTGCTGTTTTCTCAGGACACAGTTTTGCAGCTGTTAAAGGAAGCCATGTTGTCGAAAGCGAAGACAAGCAAAGGTTTCCTCATAGACGGATATCCTAGAGAGCTGGAACAAGGAAAACGTTTTGAAAACGAAGTAAGTTCTTTAAACGTCGCTTTATGGTCACTCATGCTGTAGAGAGTTTGATTTTTCTTTAATATATGTAAATTAAATATTTACATGCATATATGATATAAACTAGAGTGAGAAAAATGTTGCATAATCAATTAATGGAAAGTCAAACCAGTGCAGTATTGATATAGTTCAACATTCTTCGGCTTAGGAATTGTTATGTATTATATTACCATTATTTCATAAAATACATGTGCTGTTTGAATAATATAAAATTATAATTCCTGTATTTTTGTATTTAATCTGTGATATACAGATGTATGGTTTGGGATGGATGAGTTTGTGTGTGTGTGTGTGTGTGTTTCATGTCAGATTATGTCCAGTTTTGTAATACAAATGCATATGTTAGTTTGCATGCATCTGTATGCTGTGTGTGAATGCGTGTATGAGTGTTTGTGCACATGCATTGTTTGACAGTGAGATGTAGGTATATTTTCTTATTGTATTCATAATAAGTATATTTATTAAACAGGATTCGACATTGTTATTTTTATTATGTTATGTCCATAGTATTATAAAGTATAAACATAGCTTACATTTTTGACAGTGCCAGGGCATGTTTCATTTCATTTAGAGCTCTAATTCAGTAAAATACAACCATAGAATGCATGTAGATAAAATCATAGCATCAGAATATACATTCTATGTATAACAAATAAAAACTCATACAATGATGGTTTGTTTAAAATAAACAAAATATAAGTCTTTCTTCAAGTATAATAAAAAATAAAATAAATTCAAGACTTAATTTACTTAACATCTTGATATTTATAATTTATTCAGGTTGCACCTGCTCAGCTTGTGTTGTATTTTGATGTGTTTATGTTCCAGGTTGCACCTGCTCAGCTTGTGTTGTATTTTGATGTGTTTATGTTCCAGGTTGCATCTGCTCGGCTTGTGTTGTATTTTGATGTGTTTATGTTCCAGGTTGCACCTGCTCGGCTTGTGTTGTATTTTGATGTGTTTATGTTCCAGGTTGCACCTGCTCAGCTTGTGTTGTATTTTGATGTGTTTATGTTCCAGGTTGCACCTGCTCAGCTTGTGTTGTATTTTGATGTGTTTATGTTCCAGGTTGCACCTGCTCGGCTTGTGTTGTATTTTGATGTGTTTATGTTCCAGGTTGCACCTGCTCAGCTTGTGTTGTATTTTGATGTGTTTATGTTCCAGGTTGCACCTGCTCAGCTTGTGTTGTATTTGATGTGTTTATGTTCCAGGTTGCTCCAGCTCGGCTTGTGTTGTATTTTGATGTGTTTATGTTCCAGGTTGCCCCTGCTCGGCTTGTGTTGTATTTCGACACGTCTGACGAGACTATGACGTCACGACTGCTGGACAGAGCTAAGACAAGCGGACGCGTGGACGACAACGAAGAGACGATTAAAAAAAGACTGAAAACTTTCCATGACGTCACAACACCTGTCATAGACTACTACGAGAAGCAGAACAAAGTCAGAAAGGTAAATTTTCTAAAACACAGGTAAACATGTTTTTACCTTTCTTGTATCTCTTCTTTTTACTTGTTTACAAATCTAAGTATCTTTACGTGTGTCTGCATACAGTAAAACAATAAAACAGCAGTATTGAGGTGCCTCGTTTATTTCAAGATATTTCACCTGTTTGTTCCCTTTCTAATCACAGAAATTAACTTGACCAGATTAATCGCGTATACATGACCTGTTGAAGAATTTTTGTTAAATGTTTGTATAGGTTTACTTCTTTGATACATCAGTTTCTAAAACATGTTCATACTCTGTGCAGAAACATAATTAGATTTTAGTTAAATTTGTGTTAGTACCTCTTTTAAAGAATTTAAACAAAAACACACATATACACACATATAAACACACACTCACCCTAAACATATACACACCCTAAACGGATACACACACACATAAATTATAAATACATAAACAACACACACACATAACACACACATACACCAACACACATCTATATAGATGATATTTAGATAGTAAGGTATTTTTTTAACTAGTAATGTTTATTTTTAGATTCCTGCAGAAAGTTCAGTAGATGAAATTTTTTCCGAAGTGAGAAAAATCTTTGATACCGAATTAGGACTAGGTGAGTTGAAATCAGTTTCTTTTATTTTATTTTCTACTTACATGATATAACGTTAATGGTAAAACTAATACATTCTGGTTTCACTATTTTAACAAGCGGCATGCAGGCATATTTCTTTATAGTTAATCTCAGTAGTGAAAAGTCTCATTCTGTTTGCATTTTAATTATGCTGAAAAAAAAACAACTATTTGTTGATCAACTCATTTGTAAAGAATCATTTGATGGAATTTTCATTCTGAATTCTTAGCTCTGCCTGCTTGTTAATGAATGTAAAATTCCTGTACTGACTGGTGTACTGACTGCTATACTGACTGGTGTACTGACTGCTGTACTGCCTACTGTACTGACTACTGTACTGACTGGTGTACTGACTGCTGTACTGACTGGTGTACTGACTGGTGTACAGACTGGTGTACTGAATGCTGTACTGAATGCTGTACTGCCTGGTGTACTGCGTGGTGTACTGGCTGGTGTACTGACTGGGTACTGAATGGTGTACTGCCTGGTGTACTGGCTGGGTACTGAATGGTGTACTGACTGGGTACTGAATGGTGTACTGACTGGTGTACTGATTGGTGTACTGAATGCTGTACTGCCTGCTGTACTGACTGGGTACTGAATGGTGTACTGACTGATGTACTGATTGATGTACTGAATGCTGTACTTAATGCAGTACTGCCTGGTGTACTGACTGGGTACTGAATGGTGTACTGACTGGTGTACTGACTGGGTACTGAATGGTGTACTGCCTGGTGTACTGGCTGGGTACTGAATGGCGTACTGCCTGGTGTACTGCTTGCTGTACTGCCTGCTGTACTGCCTGCTGTACTGCCTGGTGTACTGACTGGGTACTGAATGGTGTACTGCCTGGTGTACTGACTGGGTACTGAATGGTGTACTGAGTGGTGTACTGAATGGTGTACTGACTGGTGTACTGACTGCTGTACTGACTGGGTACTGAATGGTGTACTGAATGGTGTACTGCCTGGTGTACTGACTGGTGTACAGACTGGTGTACTGGCTGGGTACTGAATGGTGTACTGACTGCTGTACTGACTGGTGTACTGACTGCTGTACAGACTGGTGTACTGAATGCTGTACTGCCTGCTGTACTGACTGGGTACTGAATGCTGTACTGCCTGGTGTACTGACTGGGTACTGAATGCTGTTCTGACTGCTGTACTGACTGCTGTACTGACTGCTGTACTGAATGCTGTAGTGACTGCTGTACTGAATGCTGTTCTGCCTGGTGTACTGACTGGGTACTGAATGCTGTTCTGACTGACTGCTGTACTGACTGCTATAAATGCTGTTCTGACTGGTGTACTGACTGCTGTACTGACTGCTGTACTGAATGCTGTACTGAATGCTGTTCTGACTGCTGTTTTGACTGGTGTACTGACTACTGTACAGACTGGTGTACTGACTGCTGTACTGACTGCTGTACTGACTGGTGTACTGACTGCTGTACTGAATGCTGTTCTGCCTGGTGTACTGACTGCTGTACTGAATGCTGTTCTGACTGGTGTACTGACTGCTGTACTGACTACTGTACTGACTGCTGTACTGACTGCTGTACTGAATGCTGTACTGCCTGGTGTACTGACTGCTGTACTGCTCACAGTAAACCGAGATAAAGTTGACTGTCACGTCTGGATTTCCTCAGTTCAGTATCACAGCGTCTGCCATTGTTAAAACGTCAGCATTCGTGAGTCAGACAAAATGGGTTTAAGAATTAAGTCTATAAAATCCTGAGATTTAATTTTGTATAACTAAGACATTCAGATATTCACTTTATTAGTGTAATTTTTTTTTTTTCAGGAAGCAGTTCGTTGAAGGATGCCAAGATTGTATTTGTTGTAGGTAAGTACAATCTGCAGTTTGTCTGTTGTCTCTGTAGGTAAGTGTGTGTGTGTGTTGTGGCTTTATGTGTGAATGTGTGAGTATTGTGTTTGTTCAGTGTGAGTGAGTGTGTGTGTGTGTGTGATGTGTTTTTTGAGTGTGTGTGTGATGTGTTTTTTGAGTGTGTGTGTGTGATGAGTCAATGTATGTGTGTGTGTTTGTATGTGTGTTTGTGTGTGTGTTTGTGTGTGTGTTTGTATGTGTGTGTGTTTGTGTGTGTGTTTGTGTGTGTGCTACTTTTTATATTTACTATTCCAACATTTGTTACTAACCTGACTGTCAGTAAATAAAAAAAACAAGAATTCAGTAGCTGGTTTTTACTAAACCTTAACCCTTGATTTATGGTGAAGCTGGAACATACCGTCTTCTGTATTTCATTCATTTGTAACAAATATAATTAACAGGTGGGCCTGGCAGTGGGAAAGGAACACAGTGCGATAATATTGCACACTATTTGTAGGTCTGCAGGTAATAGTAATATTGCACACTATTTGTAGGTCTGCAGGTAATAGCAATATTGCACACTATTTGTAGGTCTGCAGGTAATACTAATATTGTACACTGTTTGTAGGAGGACCTGGCAGTGGGAAAGGCACTCAGTGTGATAAGATTGTACACTACTTGTAGGTGGTAATAGTAATGTTGTACTGTTGTACTGTTTGTAGGAGGACCTGGCAGTGGGAAAGGCACTCAGTGTGATAAGATTGTGGAGAAGTACGGATTCACTCACTTGTCTAGCGGAGACTTGCTCAGAGCAGAAGTAGCGTCCGGGTCAGAGCGAGGCAAACAACTGAACGAAGTGATGGAAAAAGGAGAACTGGTTTCCTTGGTAACTTATTTCTGTTGTTGTTGTTGTTATTAATATTATTATTATGGTGATTACTATTATTATTATTATTATTATTATTATTATTATTATTATTCTTATTATTATTATTATTATTGCCAGAACATCATTATCATTAAAGTGTAGGATAAATGAAATGTTTGTGTTGTCTATGTCGGACACTGTGTTGATTAAAGTGTAGGATAAATGAAATGTTTGTGTTGTCTCTGCAAAGGAACTGTGTTGACTAAAGTGATAGGATAAATGAAATGTTTGTGTTGTCTATGTTGGACACTGTGTTTAAAGTGTAGGATAAATGAAATGTTTTGTTGTTATGTAGGACACTGTGTTGACTAAAGGTAGGATAAATGAAATGTTTGTGTTGTTATTAGGACACTGTGTTATTATTATTAGGATAAATGAAATTTTTGTTGTCTCAGAAGGTCATGTTGATTAAAGTGTAGGATAAATGAAATGTTTGTGTTGTCTATGTAGGACACTGTGTTGATTAAAGTGTAGGATAAATGAAATGTTTGTGTTGTCTCTGTAGGACACTGTGTTGATTAAAGTATAGGATAAATGAAATGTTTGTGTTGTCTATGTAGGACACTGTGTTGATTAAAGTGTAGGATAAATGAAATGTTTGTGTTGTTTCTGTAGGACACTGTGTTGACTAAAGTGTAGGATAAATGAAATGTTTGTGTTGTCTCTGTAGGACACTGTGTTGGAGCTGCTGCGTGAAGCGATGGAGGTGAAGGCGTCGTCCAGTAAAGGGTTTCTCATCGACGGCTACCCACGCGAGTTAGAACAAGGCAAACGATTTGAAAACGAGGTTTGAACATAAAGATTTCACACATTTATTTAAAAAAAAAAAAATAATAATAAAATAAAGGGAAAAAAACATTAAATCTTTTTAGGCAAAAAGAAAGTGAAACTGGCTGCAGTACATTTATTTTGTGTGTTTTTGCTTTTTTTAAATTATATTTAGACACACATACTTATGTACACATATCAGCTTGTGTTGTATTTTGATGTGTTTATGTTTCAGGTTGCCTCAGCTCATCTTGTGTTGTATTTTATGTTCCAGGTTGCCCCAGCTCGGCTTGTGTTGTATTTCGACACGTCTGACGAGACTATGACGTCACGACTGCTGGACAGAGCTAAGACAAGCGGACGCGTGGACGACAACGAAGAGACGATTAAAAAAAGACTGAAAACTTTCCATGACGTCACAACACCTGTCATAGACTACTACGAGAAGCAGAACAAAGTCAGAAAGGTAAATTTTATAATGTTTGTTAATGAGCCATACAGAAAACTGATATCTTCAAAACTTAGTGAAAATTTACGAATTTGTTTTGATTGTTTGCTGTGTATACCTGCTCACTTGTTTGTTTTGTATTTTTCTTTCTTTCCCATTATCTACATGGATATTAATGATGTATTGTAAATACAAATAAAAAATCTCTAGAGGCGAATTTTTAGAAATATTTTTTTTCTTATTTTTAAACAACATTTTTATAGCTGATCTGATCAGAATGTTTTTTTAGTTATTTATTTATTTATTTATTTATTTATTTATTTATTTATTTATTTATTTATATTTTGTTTATTTGCTGAATCTTTTATGAACAGTTAGAATTTTATCAGAAGATTATAAGCTCCTAGATATAAAATAGATTTCAAAATATGAATTATGTTTATTTAATGAATGAAATTTACAAAGATTATTAGTGATTTTAAACATTTCTCCTTTTCTTATTAAAAGTTGTTATTACATATGAGAAAAAATTAAT
>CM022672.1:35525731-35548231 GCA_012295275.1 Chrysomallon squamiferum | reverse complement strand
AGACTCTATTTTATTATTATTTATCAGGATGTTGTTCTGACGCTGCTACGAGAAGCGATGGAGTCTAAAGTGGCTGACACAAAGTGTTTTCTCATCGATGGCTACCCTCGGGACCTGGAACAGGGCAAGAGATTTGAAAACGAGGTTTGTTATATTTTATACAACTTACACAGCCTAAACTAGTTTCTTCTCAGAGACAATTTAACAATTCATCTCTGTCTCTAATCTGTAATTTAAAAGTTTTGAGATAAAATCTATATTATCCCTGACTTACTTGTTAAAAACGACATTGTGAATGCATTAGGTAAGTTTGTGTTTCAGATTGTAGAGTGTACTGCAGTTCTGTTCTTCCACACATCTGTTCAGACTATGTTTGTGTTTCAGATTGTAGAGTGTACTGCAGTTCTGTTCTTCCACACATCTGTTCAGACTATGTTTGTGTTTCAGATTGTAGAGTGTACTGCAGTTCTGTTCTTCCACACATCTGATCAGACTATGTTTGTGTTTCAGATTGTAGAGTGTACTGCAGTTCTGTTCTTCCACACATCTGATCAGACTATGTTTGTGTTTCAATTTGTAGAGTGTACTGCAGTTCTGTTCTTCCACACATCTGATCAGACTATGTTTGTGTTTCAGATTGTAGAGTGTACTGCAGTTCTGTTCTTCCACACATCTGATCAGACTATGTTTGTGTTTCAGATTGTAGAGTGTACTGCAGTTCTGTTCTTCCACACATCTGATCAGACTATGTTTGTGTTTCAGATTGTAGAGTGTACTGCAGTTCTGTTCTTCCACACATCTGATCAGACTAAGTTTGTGTTTCAGATTGTAGAGTGTACTGCAGTTCTGTTCTTCCACACATCTGATCAGACTATGAAGAGTCGACTTCTGGAGCGAGGAAAGACGAGCGGACGCGTGGATGACAACGAGGAGACGATTGTCAGACGTTTAGAGACATTCCACAACCAGACGCAGCCTGTCATCGACTACTACACAGAGAAAGACAAAGTTGTCAAAGTGAGTACACAGTACTCTCTCTGTGCAGTAAACAATATTCCCTGTATCTGTACAGCAGACAGTATTCCCTGTATCTATAAAGTAAACAAGTATTCCCTTTATCTGTACAGGAGACAGTATTCTCTGTATCTGTACAGCAGACAGTATTCTCTGTATCTGTAAAGTAGACAGTATTCCCTGTATCTGTACAGCAGACAGTATTCTCTGTATCTGTAAAGTAGACAGTATTCCCTGTATCTATACAGCAGACAGTATTCTCTGTATCTGTACAGCAGACAGTATTCCCTGTATCTGTACAGCAGACAGTATTCCCTGTATCTGTACAGCAGACAGTATTCCCTGTATCTATACAGCAGACAGTATTCCCTGTATCTGTACAGCAGACAGTATTCCCTATATCTGTAAAGCAGACAGTATTCCCTGTATCTATACAGCAGACAGTATTCTCTGTATCTGTACAGCAGACAGTATTCCCTGTATCTGTACAGCAGACAGTATTCTCTGTATCTGTACAGCAGACAGTATTCCCTGTATCTGTACAGCAGACAGTATTCCCTGTATCTGTACAGCAGACAGTATTCCCTGTATCTGTACAGCAGACAGTATTCCCTGTATCTGTACAGCAGACAGTATTCCCTGTATCTATACAGCAGACAGTATTCCCTGTATCTGTACAGCAGACAGTATTCCCTATATCTGTAAAGTAGACAGTATTCCCTGTATCTGTACAGCAGACAGTATTCCCTGTATCTATAAAGTAGACAGTATTCCCTGTATCTGTATAGCAGACAGTATTCCCTATATCTGTAAAGTAGACAGTATTCCCTGTATCTGTACAGCAGACAGTATTCCCTGTATCTATAAAGTAGACAGTATTCTCTGTATCTATAAAGCAGACAGTATTCCCTGTATGTATACAGCAGACGGTATTCTCTGTATCTGTACAGCAGACAGTATTCTCTGTATCTATAAAGCAGACAGTATTCTCTGTATCTGTACAGCAGACGGTATTCTCTGTATCTGTACAGCAGACGGTATTCTCTGTATCTGTACAGCAGACGGTATTCTCTGTATCTGTACAGCAGACGGTATTCCTGTATCTGTGCAGCAGACGGTATTCTCTGTATCTGTACAGCAGACGGTATTCTCTGTATCTGTACAGCAGACGGTATTCTCTGTATCTGTACAGCAGACGGTATTCTCTGTATCTGTACAGCAGACGGTATTCTCTGTATCTGTAAAGCAGACGGTATTCTCTGTATCTGTACAGCAGACGGTATTCTTTATCTGTATCTGTATCTGTACAGCAGACGGTATTCTCTGTATCTGTACAGCAGACGGTATTCTCTGTATCTGTACAGCAGACGGTATTCTCTGTATCTGTACAGCAGACGGTATTCCCTGTATCTGTACAGCAGACGGTATTCTCTGTATCTGTACAGCAGACGGTATTCTCTGTATCTGTAAAGCAGACGGTATTCTCTGTATCTGTAAAGCAGACGGTATTCTCTGTATCTGTACAGCAGACGGTATTCTCTGTATCTGTACAGCAGACGGTATTCTCTGTATCTGTACAGCAGACGGTATTCTCTGTATCTGTACAGCAGACGGTATTCTCTGTATCTGTACAGCAGACAGTATTCTCTGTATCTGTACAGCAGACGGTATTCTCTGTATCTGTGCAGCAGACGGTATTCTCTGTATCTGTACAGCAGACGGTATTCTCTGTATCATAAAGAAGCTGTAAAGCAGATATAACAATCTATTTTATTCTAAGAAAAACTGTTTTCTGTAGCACATAGCAGACGGTCTTATATATTCTCTGTATCTGTACAGCAGACAGGTATTAACAACACTGTATCTGTACAGCAGAGGTTTATAGGTTTATCTTCTGTATACTGTACAGCAGACGGTATTCTCTGTATCTGTAAGATATAGGTTTATCAGACTCTCTTCTAGAAACAGTAGCATTTCTTATATCTGTATCTGTAGGAGAAACTCTCTTCTAGAAACAGTTCTTTTCTCTCATTGTCTTATATAACAAGTATAGGTTTATCTTGTAGGAGATACTACTCTCTTCTAGAAACAGGTTTTCTCTGTATCTGTACAGCAGTTTGCCGGTATTCTCTGTATCTGTACAGCAGATAGTATTGTCTTATATCTAGGTTTATCTTGTAGGAGACGGTATTCTCTGTATCTTTTGTACAGCATACAGTATTTCTTATATAGAATATAATATTTAGTTATTCAGTTTAGTATTTTATTATAAAACATAGTTATAGGATAGAGCAGTTATTTTGTAGAGTACTGTGTTATAGAAAGCAGTCCTTTTGTAGAGTATTCACATAAAGAAGCAACAATAATTTAGTTATAAGATATACTGTTTTATTATAGGATATAACAATCTATTTTATATTATATTAAGAAAACTGTTTTTTGTTATAGCACATAGTATACTCATGAGACATAGCATTGTCTTATATAACAAGATATAGGTTTATCTTGTAGGAGATACTACTCTCTTCTAGAAAGAGTTCTTTTACAACACATAGCATTGTCTTATATAACAAGATATAGGTTTATCTTGTAGGAGATACTACTCTCTTCTAGAAACAGTTCTTTTACAACACATAGCATTGTCTTATATAACAAGATATAGGTTTATCTTGTAGGAGATACTACTGTCTTCTAGAAAGAGTTCTTTTACAACACATAGCATTTCCTTGTGTATCTACCGATATGTCTCTCTGCATCTGTGTGTGTGTATGTCTGTATAGTATAATATGTGTCTGTGTGTCAGTGTGTGTATGTCTGTATAGTATAATATTGTCTGTGTGTCAGTGTGTGTGTGTGTGTCTGTGTATGTTTGTCTGTGTGTCAGTGTGTGTGTGTGTGTCAGTGTGTGTGTGTGTGACTATGTTATAACGTGTGTGTGAGGTTCATGTTTATATATATATATATATATATTATTTATTATTATGATGATGTTTTCAGATTGCGGCAGACGGCAGTGTGGACGAGGTTTTCAAGGACGTTGAACAGTTCATGAACAGTCGTCAGTGGTAGATTTCTACATGTAAAATATCTCCTTATTACTCCAAACTGTTTTTATTCAGTTTTAATATCAGGTTTACAATCATTATAAACATGGACTACAGTTCTTTGATGATGTGGACACACACACACACACACACACACACACACACACACACACACACACACAGACAGGATCGTGCAAACACAAAACTACTAATTTATTTCATAATTTGATTTTTGTTGCTGTTTTTTTCATTCTTATTTTTATTTATTTTCTTTCTTTTGTTCTTTTTCTGTTTTGTTTTGTTAACTTTTTATTAGGGTATTTATACAAATAAAAACATATATTATGATGTTTAGTTCTTTTATGTTGTTTTATGTGTTACGCACATAAAGTTTGACAGTAATTAGCTTTTGTATGTGTAACATTTTAATTCTGTTATTTATTTATTCTTTGTTCTTTCACCATTTATGAAAGTAATTTTAACCTTAGCTTATTTAAATCATATTTTTAAAAATTGTGATGACAATTAATAATAACTGTGATGCTGACTGTGAAAAACAATTTGTTTTAGTTTGTATAAAACTTGAAAAATCTCTTAACAATGCTTTTTGTTTGTTGTTTTTATTTTGTTTTGTTTTGTTTTGTTGTTGTTGTTTTTTGTTTTCTTCATTTTATGTTTTTTTCATAGAATGACTTATGACTGGTAAAAAAAAATTACTTATTATTATTACTAATTTTTAGTATTTGTTTTTAATATGTATATTACAGGAAATATGTATTATGAGGAAATAGGTATAATTGGTGAAAATTTCTGAAAATATTGTTAATCACTGAACTGAAATTAATGTGGCCAAAGTTGGTCATGATCCTCGAGAAACCTGGTCACCTGCAGAGCAAACTCGCATTAAACACCCAACTGTCTACAGACAAGTGTTTGTAAAAAGAGCAAACTCACATTAAACACCCAACTGTCTACAGACAAGTGTTTGTAAAAAGAGCAAACTCACATTAAACACCCAACTGTCTACAGACAAGTGTTTGTAAAAAGAGCAAACTCACATTAAACACCCAACTGTCTAAAGAGCAAACTCACATTAAACACCCAACTGTCTACAGACAAGTGTTTGTAAAAAGAGCAAACTCACATTAAACACCTAACTGTAGACAGACAAGTGGACGGCTGGACTCAGATTTGTAAAGTTTGAAGAAATCTCTGTTGCTCAAACTGGTTTGTCATCATCAAACCTCCATCTTGAAATTCTTTACTGATTGGTAGCTGCAGACATTACCAGTTTCCTCAGCGAATAAGATATTTCACAAAGTTTCTAAAATTTTCTGAGATTATACAGCTTTCCTTATAATACATATTTTCTGAAATTATAGATAGATATGTGTGATATTAATTTCTTTAACATAGAAAACATCAGTAAGTTGTTTGTATGGTTATATTTACCTTTCTACTAACACTAACAGACAAATGATATGAGCATCTTCAAGAACAAAAGCAAAGAGGATCAGAAAATATAAAAACTATTTATATATGATTTGTTTATGACATTGTTCAAAATCTTGTCATATTGAGTTAGACATGCCATTTTAAATTAGACCAATCAGATTTTCATAAACATTGATGTCAGCCAGTCAGATTGTGTTATTTAAGTTACAACCAATCAATCAGATTTTGTTATGCAATCATGTCCACCAATCAGATTCTTGTAAATATTAATACCAGCCAATCAGTGTTTCTTATACAGTTATATTAGCCAATCAGATTCTTATACACAGTGATAACAACCAATCATAGTTTCTTATGCAGTTGTATTAAACAATCAGATTTTTATAAATATTAATTAGATCTCTGCTCTCTGTATTTGCAAATGAAATTTCCCTTGTTTTCTATCACAGTGGAATGAAAAAATACACTTTATTCTTAATTAAATTCTTACTTTTTAAATATTTTTCTTTAATGATATATGAAATAATTATCATTTGACAGATAAAAGTTGAAATCTTTCATACAGACGTTTCCAATACTGAATTTAATCATTGTGAGAAATGTAAAGAAAGTTTGTATAACAATTGTGGCTTTTTTTTTTTTTTTTTTTTTTTTTGTTTGTTTGTTAAATTTGAGTTTGCTTTCATTTAGTTCTCTAAACTGACAGATTTATTTTAACTTTTACTATATCTATATATATATCATGATTTATCATATTCATGGAAGAGAATCTTTGTTTCCAGTATAAATATAAAAAACACTTTACATACAACAAAATGTTTTTATGCCCAGAGTTGACGGAAAGTTAGTGTTAAACATCTCTGTTTGTTTTCAGATAATTATCTCGTTTTGTACCTTCTTCTCTCTCTCTCTCTCTCTCTCTCTCTCTCTCTCTCTCTCTCTCTCTCTCTCTCTCTCTCTCTCTCTCTCTCTCTCTCTCTCTTTTATATCTTTCTAACAATAATGAAACAATAATAATAAAACATAAATTCAAAAAAAGTGTTGTTTTTTTTCCTAATCATTAACCAATTAGTATAATGATAAGTTTTAAAACATGATTGGGTATTTAAATTACTGTCAGTTAGAAAAGACTTTTATTAAGAATAATTAATTTCGGCAGGAAACCTCGATAATCCTTTGTTTTTACAAATAATATCTTATGTAAATACAGCACTTATTAAAAATATCTGAAGTTAAAGTGTTCTGTAGAAGAATCAGGAACGACTGTCTAGCTTAGTTTTACAAGTTTGTTTTTCACAAGTGAGTAACTGCTACGTATAATTAGCACATAATAAAGAAACATTAAAAACCAAGTTAAAAAGTAAATCATCTTTTTGACAGCTTATGAATATTCATATATATGTATTAACCTTTATGATGTAATTGTGTATTATTATTATAAGTTTGTGTACGTACACGTGTTTAATGACAGAAAGAAGAGGAGAATGACGCATTAGTTTGGATGCTCGACACATCCTCAAAAAAAAAAAAAAAAAAAAAAAAACCTCGAGCAATTAATATCAAAATAAACTTCGATTGCTTTCTAACAGCGGTTAAAAAAAAAAAAATAATAAATAAAAATAAAAATGACCTCATTTCTTCAAATGGAATCTATATAGAAAGCTATGTTTTTGTTTGTTCAGTGTGTAGAGAGAGAGAGAGTAAAAATGCAATGAAAAAATTCATTATAGCACATTCCTCTTTTTTGTTTTCTTTTATTTATTTGTTTATTATTATTATTTTTAGTAATAGTATTGCTGTTGTTATTGATATTAGTAATAGTAGTAGTTATAGTAGCAATTTAGCGAACTTTTGATTACATAAAGGAACACAGACTGTTGAAAAATATTGTCTGATGACTATATTTTTATATATAACAGGATATTTTAGAATTAAAATAAAAAGGATAGACGTCATCAATATGATAAATATAATATCTTTTTTCACCGACAGGTCAACAGTTAATACATTCTGAACTGATTATATCATCACTTCTTTTATTCTGATTTACTGCCTGCAATTAATACGTTTTGAATTGAGTATATCTTCATTTCCTTTATTCTGATTTATCGTCTGCAATTCATTAATTTTGAACTGATTATATCTTAATTTCTTTTGTTCTGATTTATCATCTCCAATTTAATACGTTTTCAGCGGAGTATCCTTCATTTTTTTTAATTCTGACTTGTGGATATTTCGCAACTGATTCCATTGTGTTTGTTTACGTACTGTATAACTCAGTAAAAGAGAATCATGACTCTACAGCTGGATTCATTCACGTCTCGCCGCCACGGGTAACTTAGCAACCTGAAAACACAGGTAAACAATACTCGAATTAGATGAATGTCGGTGAGACCAGGAAGAGTTTCACAAGAACACTCACTCCGCTAGAAAAAACATATGGCTGAAAAAATGTCTGATTTTGGGCAAAAATCAAAAGGCACGTTTTATATATAAATATTTTCACGTTGCTGTACTTGTAGGTAATGTATTAGTTAACAGTGATTGTACAGGTCAGTGGCGTTATCAGGTGTGTTTAGATAACATAGTTTAGCCATATTGCTCAGCGAAAACGTTACCTTCTATCATTATATCTGATTACTACTTAATCCAGTATGTACAGAGTTTAAATATATTATCTATATTTTTTATTTCAACTAGTTAAATATTTTACGTTGGTATTTTGGGTTTTGGCTTTAAGCTTCTTTATTTGGTTTTTATTTATTTATTTATTTGTTGTTGTTGTTGTTCTTACTATTATTTAAGTATTAATAAAAACAACAACTACAACAAGAAAGCTATTCTACTGCTATTAATATGTACTTCTAGTCAATATAATATTAATATGAGTTTCTAATCAGTATTACTTTAATGTGTCTTCTAGTCAGTATTACATTAATATTTCCATTAAATCATTTTACATTAAAATGTAAATCTATCATATATATGTGACGTCACGGGAATTCTTTTTACGTCATTCTGGATCTACAAATTTACGTTTTACTTGACTTCAGCTAGTATATATTTTTGAACAGAAAATAAAGATAAAAATGTAGTTTTTTTTCAAATTTGATATTTTACTAATTTCATTACCCTTTACTGATTTTGTCTCAAGTTCGTTTCAGAAACAATACCCTTATCAGTACGTCGTGGTTTCACGAATCAGTGGCTACAAAAAAAAAAAAAAAAAAAAACCCACAAATAAACTACAAAAATAAAAAATAAAACAAAACAAAAACAAACAAACAAACAAAAACAAAAAACATTGTAAACAAAATCAGTATCTTAAAACATAATGATAACAGCAGTAATAACAGTAATAGTAGTGGTGGTTAGTACTAATCATAGTGTTAGTCGTACTAGAAGAAGTATACTAGTAGCAGAAATATCAATAAGTAGCAGAAGTAGCAGAAATATCAGAAGTAGCAGAAATATCAATAAGTAGCAGAAGTAGCAGAAATATCAATAAGTAGCAGAAATATCAGAAGTAGCAGAAATATCAGAAGTAGCAGAAATATCAATAAGTAGCAGAAATATCAGAAGTAGCAGAAATATCAGAAGTAGCAGAAATAGCAGAAATATCCATAAGTAGCAGAAATATCAGAAGCAGCAGAAATATCAGAAGTAGCAGAAATATCAGAAGTAGCAGAAATATCAATAAGTAGCAGAAATATCAGAAGCAGCAGAAATATCAGAAGTAGCAGAAATATCAGAAGCAGCAGAAATATCAGAAACAGCAGAAATATCAGAACAGCAGAAATATCAGAAGCAGCAGAAATATCAAGAAGCAGCAGAAATATCAGAAGTAGCAGAAATATCAGAAACAGCAGAAATATCAGAAGAAGCAGCAGAAATATCAGAACAGCAGAAATATCAAGAAGTAGCAGAAATATCAGAAGTAGCAGAAATATCAGAAGTAGCAGAAGCAGCAGAAATATCAGAACAGCAGAAAATCATCAATAAAAGCAGAAATATCAGAAGTAGCAGAAATATCAGAAGTAGCAGAAATATCAGAAGCAGCAGAAATATCAGAAGTAGCAGAAGTAGCAGAAATATCAGAAGTAGCAGAAATATCAGAAGCAGCAGAAATATCAGAAGTAGCAGAAATATCAGAAAATAGCAGAAATATCAGAAGCAGCAGTAGCAGAAATATCAGAAGTAGCAGAAAGAAATATCAGAAAAGCAGCAGAAATATCAGAAGTAGCAGAAATATCAGAAGTAGCAGAAATATCAGAAGTATCAGAAATATCAGAAATATCATCACATCAGAAATATCAGAAGTAGCAGAAATATCAAGAAAATCAGAAGTAGCAGAAATATCAGAAGTAGCAGAAATATCAGAAGTATCAGAAATATCAGAAATATCAGAAGTAGCAGAAATATCAATAAGTAGCAGAAATATCAGAAGTAGCAGAAATATCAGAAGTATCAGAAATATCAGAAATATCAGAAATATCAGAAATATCAGAAATATCAGAAATATCAGAAATATCAGAAGTAGCAGAAATATCAGAAGTAGCAGAAAATCATCAGAAGTAGCAGAAATATCAGAAAATCAGAAGCAGAAATATCAGAAGTAGCAGAAATATCAGAAGTAGCAGAAATATCAGAAGCAGAAATAGAAGTAGCAGAAATATCAGAAAGCAGAAATATCAGAAGTAGCAGAAATCAATCAGAAGTAGCAGAAACATCAGAAGCAGCAGAAATATCAATAAGCAGAAATATCAGAAATATCAGAAAGCAGAAATATCAGAATCAGCAGAAAGAAATAGAAGTAGCAGAAATATCAGAAAGCAGAAAATCAAGAAGTAGCAGAAATATCAGAAGCAGCAGAAATATCAGAAAGCAGAAGTAGCAGAAATATCAGAAGTAGCAGAAATATCAGAAATATCAGAAGTAGCAGAAATATCAGAAATATCAGAAGTAGCAGAAATATCAGAAGTAGCAGAAATATCAGAAATATCAGAAGTAGCAGAAATATCAGAAGTAGCAGAAATATCAGAAGTAGCAGAAATATCAGAAGCAGCAGAAATATCAAGAAGCAGCAGAAAGCAGAAATATCAGAAATAGCAGAAACAGCAGAAATATCAGAAGTAGCAGAAATATCAGAAGCAGCAGAAATATCAGAAGTAGCAGAAATATCAGAAAAGCAGAAGTAGCAGAAATATCAAGAATAGCAGAAATATCAGAAAAGCAGAAATATCAGAAGTATCAGAAATATCAGAAGCAGCAGAAATATCAGAAGTAGCAGAAATATCAGAAGCAGCAGAAATATCAGAAGTAGCAGAAATATCAGAAGTAGCAGAAAATATCAGAAATATCAGAAATAGCAGAAATATCAGAAGAAAGCAGAAATATCAGAAGCAGCAGAAATATCAGAACAGCAGAAATATCAGAACAGCAGAAATATCAGAAGCAGCAGAAATATCAGAAATATCAGAAACAGCAGAAATATCAGAAATATCAGAAATAGCAGAAATATCAGAAGTATCAGAAGCATCAGAAATATCAGAAGTAGCAGAAATATCAGAAGTAGCAGAAATATCAGAAGTAGCAGAAATATCAGAAGTAGCAGAAATAGCAGAAATATCAGAAGTAGCAGAAATATCAGAAGTAGCAGAAATATCAGAAGTAGCAGAAATATCAGAAGTAGCAGAAATATCAGAAGTAGCAGAAATATCAGAAGTAGCAGAAATATCAAGAAGTAGCAGAAGTAGCAGAAATATCAGAAGTAGCAGAAATATCAGAAGTAGCAGAAATATCAGTAAGTAGCAGAAATATCAGAAGAAATATCAGAAGTAGCAGAAATATCAGAAGTAGCAGAAATAGCAGAAATATCAGAAGAAATAAGAAGTAGCAGAAATATCAGAAATCAGAAGCAGAAATATCAGAAGTAGCAGAAATATCAATAAAGCAGAAATAGCAGAAATATCAGAAGTAGCAGAAGTAGCAGAAATATCAGAAGTAGCAGAAATATCAGAAGTAGCAGAAATATCAGAAGTAGCAGAAATATCAGAAGTAGCAGAAATATCAGAAGTAGCAGAAATATCAGAAGCAGCAGAAATATATCAAGAGCAGAAATATCAAAACAGCAGAAATATCAATAGCAGAAATATCAGAAATATCAGAAGCATCAAATATCAGAAATAGAAGTAGCAGAAATATCAATAAGTATCAGAAATATCAGTAAGTAGCAGAAATATCAGAAGTATCAGAAATATCAGAACAGCAGAAATATCAGAAGTATCAGAAATATCAGAAGTAGCAGAAATATCAGAAGTAGCAGAAATATCAATAAGTATCAGAAATATCAGAACAGCAGAAATATCAGAAGTAGCAGAAATATCAGAAGTAGCAATAACAGACAGAACAAAACAGCAGCACATCAGCGACAAGAAAATGAACTCAAATTTGTTGCTAGAATCAGAAATGTGATAATTAATTTTTTCTTATCAACTGTTCACGACTTTAAGACGGCTATGTCAGAATCAGTCATTTATCTAAATAGTGACATACTGATAAACCTGCCCATTTACAGGAAAAAACAAATCTGCCGTTATTTCTGTCACTAGGGTAGGACGTGTGCATTACATGTATAATGTGTAGCAGGTTTATATCAAATGTTATAAATTATGTGTGCGTGCGATGTCTATATATGCATTATATGTGTGTGTGTGTGTGTTTCTGTGTGTTTGTGTGTGTGTGTTTTATTTATATCTGTATTTATATTCTTTTATATATAAATTAAACACACTCGTTTGAAATTCTGCTTACATAAATACATACATAAATATATAGGTACATAAATAAATGCATAAAAACATACCTAAGTATATAAAATATTATATATGTGTGTGTGTATGTGTGTGTGTGTATATGTCTGTGTATCTGTGTGTGTTTATATATATATGTATATATATACACACAAACAAAGACAGACGCACAGACTCCTACACAGAAACTCACACATTCACACATAAACATAAAGAAACATATAAACACACACATACAAACATAGACACACACAGAGACACACATACACACAAACATGTCATTTCTTACACAATTTTCTGCAGATATTATGTTAATTGTTTTATAAATTTACTTGTAATTACTTACACTGTGAAAGCAATTTTATATTTTTATTTTTACAGAGAAAACTCAGAAGAAATCACTGAAGGATTTGAAAGTGCTTTTTGTTGTTGGTACGTTGAAATTATATTCAGTATGAAAGTACCTCGAATGTATTCATAAATGTCACACACAGACGCACGCACACACACACAATAACACAAGAACTTTTACATCTTGATTTTGTTAACTTTTACTTATTATTCTTTTAACGTGATATAATTCTAATGAAAGCTACAAATAACATATTTTTTCATTTATTTTTGTTTTGACTTGATCTGTACGACAGATAACTGCAGGTATAATGTGTATCAATTTGTGTTAAGGTGGGCATGGCAGTGGTACAGGAACACAGTGCAGTAAGATTGTAGAGAAATATGGATTTTGTCACCTGTATGATAGGTAACTGTGTATGTTTGTGTTAAGGTGGGCCTGGCAGTGGTAAAGGAACACAGTGCAGTAAGATAGAGAAATATGGATTTTGTCACCTGTATGATAGGTAACTGTGTATGTTTGTGTTAAGGTGGGTCTGGCAGTGGTAAAGGAACAAAGTGCAGTAAGATTGTAGAGAAATATGGATTTTGTCACCTGTATGATAGGTAACTGTGTATGTTTGTGTTAAGGTGGGTCTGGCAGTGGTAAAGGAACAAAGTGCAGTAAGATTGTAGAGAAATATGGATTTTGTCACCTGTATGATAGGTAACTTTGTATGTTTGTGTTAAGGTGGGCCCGGCAGTGGTAAAGGAACACAGTGCAGTAAGATTGTAGAGAAATATGGATTTTGTCACCTGTATGATAGGTAACTGTGTATGTTTGTGTTAAGGTGGGTCTGGCAGTGGTAAAGGAACACAGTGCAGTAAGATTGTAGAGAAATATGGATTCTGTCACCTGTATGATAGGTAACTGTGTATGTTTGTGTTAAGGTGGGTCTGGCAGTGGTAAAGGAACAAAGTGCAGTAAGATAGAGAAATATGGATTTTGTCACCTGTATGATAGGTAACTGTGTATGTTTGTGTTAAGGTGGGTCTGACAGTGGTAAAGGAACAAAGTGCAGTAAGATAGAGAAATATGGATTTTGTCACCTGTATGATAGGTAACTGTGTATGTTTGTGTTAAGGTGGGTCTGGCAGTGGTAAAGGAACAAAGTGCAGTAAGATTGTAGAGAAATATGGATTTTGTCACCTGTATGATAGGTAACTGTGTATGTTTGTGTTAAGGTGGGCCTGGCAGTGGTAAAGGAACACAGTGCAGTAAGATTGTAGAGAAATATGGATTTTGTCACCTGTATGATAGGTAACTGTGTATGTTTGTGTTAAGGTGGGCCTGGCAGTGGTAAAGGAACACAGTGCAGTAAGATTGTAGAGAAATATGGATTTTGTCACCTGTATGATAGGTAACTGTGTATGTTTGTGTTAAGGTGGGTCTGGCAGTGGTAAAGGAACACAGTGCAGTAAGATTGTAGAGAAATATGGATTCTGTCACCTGTATGATAGGTAACTGTGTATGTTTGTGTTAAGGTGGGTCTGGCAGTGGTAAAGGAACACAGTGCAGTAAGATTGTAGAGAAATATGGATTCTGTCACCTGTATGATAGGTAACTGTGTATGTTTGTGTTAAGGTGGGTCTGGCAGTGGTAAAGGAACAAAGTGCAGTAAGATAGAGAGAAATATGGATTTTGTCACCTGTATGATAGGTAATTGTGTATGTTTGTGTTAAGGTGGGTCTGGCAGTGGTAAAGGAACAAAGTGCAGTAAGATAGAGAAATATGGATTTTGTCACCTGTATGATAGGTAACTGTGTATGTTTGTGTTAAGGTGGGTCTGGCAGTGGTAAAGGAAGTTAGTGCAGTAAGATAGAGAAATATGGATTGTGTCACCTGTATGATACGTAACTGTGTATGTTTGTGTTAAGGTGGGTCTGGCAGTCGTAAAGGAACACAGTGCAGTAAGATTGTAGAGAAATATGGATTCTGTCACCTGTATGATAGGTAACTGTGTATGTTTGTGTTAAGGTGGGTCTGGCAGTGGTAAAAGGAACACAGTGCAGTAAGATTGTAGAGAAATATGGATTTTGTCACCTGTATGATAGGTAACTGTGTATGTTTGTGTTAAGGTGGGCCTGGCAGTGGTAAAGGAACACAGTGCAGTAAGATTGTAGAGAAATATGGATTTTGTCACCTGTATGATAGGTAACTGTGTATGTTTGTGTTAAGGTGGGCCTGGCAGTGGTAAAGGAACACAGTGCAGTAAGATTGTAGAGAAATATGGATTCTGTCACCTGTCGTCTGGCGACCTCCTGCGAGCCGAGGTTTCGTCTGGAACTGAGAGAGGCAAGAAACTGAACGAGATCATGGAGAAAGGAGAACTTGTTTCACTGGTCAGTTTATCACAAACTGTGTGAATATTTTAACTTTGTGGCTGCTAGGCATCTCATTTCAGAATGGAGTGCACACAAACAAACATACAGACACACACACACACACACACACACACACACACACACACGCTGAGGTCCACTGAAGCACACACACACACACTCATGCAAAGATAGCAGTTATGTAGATTGTTATAGTATTATATTATATGAGAATAGAGAGCTACACCAAAGAAAATTTATATTAAAAACACAGAAAATATATGTTTTAAACGGAGTAATTTTATGTCCAGTGTTTCATGTTACCTAACATGTCATAAATCTAGTCATCAAAAATTAGCATCCTTTTTGTATTAATTTTGTTTTATTTAAAACACACAAACGAATACTCAAACAAACCGAAACACACCCAAACATGTCCTTAATACATTATATGCACTTACAATGTATACTTGAAAATGTTTCATTTTCTTTTAAATCTGGAAATGTAATTTATTGTCCAGTTGGGGACTCTATTTTATTATTATTTATCAGGATGTTGTTCTGACGCTGCTACGAGAAGCGATGGAGTCTAAAGTGGCTGACACAAAGTGTTTTCTCATCGATGGCTACCCTCGGGACCTGGAACAGGGCAAGAGATTTGAAAACGAGGTTTGTTATATTTTATACAACTTACACAGCCTAAACTAGTTTCTTCTCAGAGACAATTTAACAATTCATCTCTGTCTCTAATCTGTAATTTAAAAGTTTTGAGATAAAATCTATATTATCCCTGACTTACTTGTTAAAAACGACATTGTGAATGCATTAGGTAAGTTTGTGTTTCAGATTGTAGAGTGTACTGCAGTTCTGTTCTTCCACACATCTGTTCAGACTATGTTTGTGTTTCAGATTGTAGAGTGTACTGCAGTTCTGTTCTTCTACACATCTGTTCAGACTATGTTTGTGTTTCAGATTGTAGAGTGTACTGCAGTTCTGTTCTTCCACACATCTGATCAGACTATGTTTGTGTTTCAGATTGTAGAGTGTACTGCAGTTCTGTTCTTCCACACATCTGATCAGACTATGTTTGTGTTTCAGATTGTAGAGTGTACTGCAGTTCTGTTCTTCCACACATCTGATCAGACTATGTTTGTGTTTCAGATTGTAGAGTGTACTGCAGTTCTGTTCTTCCACACATCTGATCAGACTATGTTTGTGTTTCAGATTGTAGAGTGTACTGCAGTTCTGTTCTTCCACACATCTGATCAGACTATGTTTGTGTTTCAGATTGTAGAGTGTACTGCAGTTCTGTTCTTCCACACATCTGATCAGACTATGTTTGTGTTTCAGATTGTAGAGTGTACTGCAGTTCTGTTCTTCCACACATCTGATCAGACTATGTTTGTGTTTCAGATTGTAGAGTGTACTGCAGTTCTGTTCTTCCACACATCTGATCAGACTATGTTTGTGTTTCAGATTGTAGAGTGTACTGCAGTTCTGTTCTTCCACACATCTGATCAGACTATGTTTGTGTTTCAGATTGTAGAGTGTACTGCAGTTCTGTTCTTCCACACATCTGATCAGACTATGTTTGTGTTTCAGATTGTAGAGTGTACTGCAGTTCTGTTCTTCCACACATCTGATCAGACTACAGATTGTAGAGTGTATGCAGTTCTGTTCTTCCACACATCTGATCAGACTATGTTTGTGTTTCAGATTGTAGAGTGTACTGCAGTTCTGTTCTTCCACACATCTGATCAGACTATGTTTGTGTTTCAGATTGTAGAGTGTACTGCAGTTCTGTTCTTCCACACATCTGATCAGACTATGTTTGTGTTTCAGATTGTTGTACTGCAGTTCTGTTCTTCCACACATCTGTTCTGACTATGTTTGTGTTTCAGATTGTAGAGTGTACTGCAGTTCTGTTCTTCCACACATCTGATCAGACTATGTTTGTGTTTCTGTACTGCAGTTCTGTTCTTCCACACATCTGTTCTGACTATGTTTGTGTTTCAGATTGTAGAGTGTACTGCAGTTCTGTTCTTCCACACATCTGTTCTGACTATGTTTGTGTTTCAGATTGTAGAGTGTACTCGCAGTTCTGTTCTTCCACACATCTGATCAGACTATGTTTGTGTTTCAGATTGTAGAGTGTACTGCAGTTCTGTTCTTCCACACATCTGTTCTGACTATGTTTGTGTTTCAGATTGTAGAGTGTACTGCAGTTCTGTTCTTCCACACATCTGATCAGACTATGTTTGTGTTTCAGATTGTAGAGTGTACTGCAGTTCTGTTCTTCCACACATCTGATCAGACTATGTTTGTGTTTCAGATTGTAGAGTGTACTGCAGTTCTGTTCTTCCACACATCTGTTCTGACTATGTTTGTGTTTCAGATTGTAGAGTGTACTGCAGTTCTGTTCTTCCACACATCTGTTCTGACTATGTTTGTGTTTCAGATTGTAGAGTGTACTGCAGTTCTGTTCTTCCACACATCTGATCAGACTATGTTTGTGTTTCAGATTGTAGAGTGTACTGCAGTTCTGTTCTTCCACACATCTGATCAGACTATGTTTGTGTTTCAGATTGTAGAGTGTACTGCAGTTCTGTTCTTCCACACATCTGTTCTGACTATGTTTGTGTTTCAGATTGTAGAGTGTACTGCAGTTCTGTTCTTCCACACATCTGATCAGACTATGTTTGTGTTTCAGATTGTAGAGTGTACTGCAGTTCTGTTCTTCCACACATCTGTTCTGACTATGTTTGTGTTTCAGATTGTAGAGTGTACTGCAGTTCTGTTCTTCCACACATCTGATCAGACTATGTTTGTGTTTCAGATTGTAGAGTGTACTGCAGTTCTGTTCTTCCACACATCTGATCAGACTATGAAGAGTCGACTTCTGGAGCGAGGAAAGACGAGCGGACGCGTGGATGACAACGAGGAGACGATTGTCAGACGTTTAGAGACATTCCACAACCAGACGCAGCCTGTCATCGACTACTACACAGAGAAAGACAAAGTTGTCAAAGTCAGTACACAGTACTCTCTTACAGTGCTCTGTATTTGTACAGTACTGTATATTCTCTGAATCTGAACTGTATTTTAGAATACAACACTCTTTGTGTCTGTACAGTGTACCATATTATATTTGCAGACTATAAAATATTGTATTTTATTACATGATTATGTTATATCAGCTACAGAATGTAATATTTAGTTATTCAATTTAGTATTCTATTGCAAGACATAGTTACAGGATACACATCTGCCTGTATGTTATAATGTGTGTGTGTGTGTGTGTGTGTGTGTGTGTGAGAGAGAGAGAGAGAGAGAGAGAGAGAGAGAGAGAGAGAGAGAGAGAGAGAGAGAGAGAGAGAGAGAGGCGCATGTTCTATATATATATATATATATATTATTTATTATTATGATGATGTTTTCAGATTGCGGCAGACGGCAGTGTGGACGAGGTTTTCAAGGACGTTGAACAGTTCATGAACAGTCGTCAGTGGTAGATTTCTACATGTAAAATATCTCCTTATTACTCCGAACTGTTTTTATTCAGTTTTAATATCAGGTTTACAATCATTATAAACATGGACTACAGTTCTTTGATGATGTGGACACACACACACACACACACACACACACACAGGATCGTGCAAACACAAAACTACTAATTTATTTAATAATTTGATCTTTGTTGCTGTTTTTTAATTCTTATTTTTATTTATTTTCTTTCTTTTATTCTTTTTCTGTTTTATTCATTTTTTTATTACGGTATTTATACAAATAAAAATATATATTATGATGTTTAGTTCTTTTATGTTGTTTTATGTGTCACGCACGTAAAGTTTGATAGTAATTAGCTTTTTTATGTAAAACATTTTAATTCTGTTTTTTATTTATTGTTTGTTCTTTCGCCATTTATGAAAGTAATTTTAACCTTTTTTTTATTTCTTCGCTATTAAATGATTTTTTTTTAAATTGTGATGAAAAAAAAAATAACGTGTTCTGTCGAAGAAGCAGGAGGTATACATGTATTAATCTGTGTGATATTATTGCGTATTTGACCCGGGGTTAAATGACGTCATTGAATATTCTGTGTCGATCTATGTGTGTCGGCGAACTCTAATACGAACTACAAGATTACTGGTGTAGTGCGCACGTTGTAACAATAATAGTAGCATGGACCAACAGGAACGATAACTCGTAATGGCACAAATTACGTCACGGAAAAAAAGCCTCAAGACATTTCGCCGATTTAATGGGTACAAACAACCTATAAATGTTCTTATTCTGCTGGGTTTTTACAGGGGGAACATAACTACAAAAGTTAAAACATTAATCTCATTCCGAATTATAATTTCAGATTATTATGCACGCATTTACACAAAAATAATCCAGTTTGAAAAGTTTGATTAAATTGAAAAAGTAATTAGAAAATGTTCGTGACATCGTGGTTTGGTAATATGAACAACTATCCTTACCTTTATGAATGTAAGTCATAAAAAGTTCTGAAAAATGGACGCAAAATAATTTAATTTGGTAGTTTAAAACTTTCGGTGAGCTCACGGAAACTTCCGATCGAAATCCAAGATGGCAGCATCGAACGCCTATTAGTATATAAAATTTTAATACGTATTCCTTCATAATCCAATCAATTGTACATGGATTATTAAAGGTAATTTGGGGAAATATGCCATTTAATCAATGCCTCGTATACATAGATGTCTATTACTGAGTAGAAATTGCTGCAAAGATCGAAACCTTTTTTCGTTTTTGTTTTTGGGGTAAGTTTGACGTCATTCCATCTCGTACACGTTTCGTACTTTTTTTTTTTTTTTTTCAGATATTATTACGACGTCGCAAGCCTGAAAAAATAATAATAATAATAATAATAATAATAATAATAATAATAATAATAATAAAATAAATAATTTTAAAGATACTGGCGCTTGAATATGAGGATAACTATTCTCATTATGTACCATAATGTGGACGCGTTACTCTGCTAAAACTCCATAGTAGACAGCTCTGAGTACGAAGTTGTAAAACGATACTTGAAACCATTATAATTCTTTTTTTATATAACTATTTCCATTTTCAATGCATTAGAGGTCGTACTGACATGTAAAAAGCAAACTGATCACGTGTTATTTGAATGTTTGCCCTGACACATTCAGTATAACGCTTAATGCAGTTTTACAACAGAAATTTAAAAAAAAAATATAAAAAAAAAAAATTAAAGGTCCGTCAACAGGCCTTATAAATGTTTTTATTAAAATTAAATTTTCACTCTCGTTCGCTAAAATAAAAAGCATTCATCTTCTAAAACATGTACTATGATGTATGCAAACAATGAGTTTCCTACTTCTTCTTTTTTTAAATCATTGGTCCATGCTAATAATAGTAACAATAACAACAACAAAAAATTATTATTATTATTATTATTATTATTATTATTATTATTATTATTATTATTATTATTAGTTTGTATACAGAAAGACAGAAAGAAGAGGAGAAAGATGATTAATTTGGATGATGGACAAATCCTCAAAAAAATAACCCACGGATAACCCGAGCACTTCAGAAAACAAACTTCGATTGCTTTCTAACTGCGGTAAAAAACAAACCAACAAAATCACTGAGGTAATAAAATCCATTAAACAATATAAATTAACTAAAATTCATAATGCTGGGATAAAAAAAAAAGAAGAAGAAAACTGATAAAAATCAAATAAAACAGTCTTATAATAAAGCTAGAGTTTTTTTATGTAGCTGTTTCCTAATCACGAAAAGTAAAAATAATAATAAAAAACATAAAAAGGGTGGTAATAATAATAATAATAATAATAATAATAATAATAATAATAATAATAATAATAATAATAATAATAATAATAATAATAATAATAATAATAATAATAAATAAATAAATAAAAGGTGAAGAATGAAAGAAGATTATTTTAAAACAAAATCTGCTACTGTCGGGAAACTTCCTTTCACTAGAAGCTGAAGTCAGATAATCAATAGCGTTGTACAGTGCGCGTTATTGATTATTCGTCTAGATATTCAATAGCTATGAATTAAATAAATTGTTAAACAGGTATAGGCAAGTCAGAATACGTAGTAGGTTTCCATTGATTGTTGTTTACAAGACTGACAGGTAGAAAGAATTCTGTTGTTCACAGTAAAAAATAAAGTAAAATAAATAAATAAATAATAAAATTATAATAAGAAGAAATATTTTAACAAGAAAACATTAGCATATTTATTTCTGTTTAAACGTCACATATTATTAATTTTTATTTTTACTTATTTATTAATTTATTCATTATTATTTATTATTATTATGATTATTATTATTATTATTATTATTTATTTATTTATTTATTTTTTTTATGTCTTTTTAAATTATTATTATTATTATTATTATTATTATTATTATTTATTTATTTATTTATTTTTTTTTATGTCTTTTTAAATTATTATTTTTTTTTTTTTACGCTGATTCTATTATGAGCATACAAATAAAACGTTAGTTTATTTTACGGTTTCTGGTCACAGAATTGATTTGAACAGAGTAATTCTGCTCGCTGGCAAATCGCTAAAACGTTTTGTATTAAAAATTATTAAACATTAACAATGAACTGCGTGCTTCGAACTGTACAAAGTAATTTTCTACAGAGTGTCTGTGTGCGCGCGCGCATATAAGGTAACGTAAAAAAAAAAAGTATGAACTGGTTTCTGTTGATTATTAATCAATTGTATACCACTGATACATACAATGGAAAAAAGAAAAGAATAACGTACACAATTAAAACTAAATCCTGATATATATAAAAAGAAAAAAGATATATAAATGATAAAAAAGATAAAGGTGGTAATAATAATAATAAATATATGTTGCAGTGACTAGAGTCTAGTTCAGTATCGCTTGTTCTAATCCTGCACGTTTTAGTCATTTTGCCAAACGCCTGGCGGTCTTGGGACTAGTTTGACTGTAACATGTAGATACATACACACTTTTTTCTTTACTGTTTTATCACTTATATATCTTTTTTTCTATTGTTATTGTGTATCAGCGTTTCTCAACCTTTTTACCCTTGCCTAACCCTACATGCACAGAAAAATGTATATACCATATCTCTCTCATAGTTTGTTCATCGTAGTTCAGGTGGTAAATAAATATATATATATATTTTTGAATAAGTGGTTTAAGGACAGTTTATTTTTTTTTTTTTTTTTTTTTTTCAGATTTATTGGTAATGCTACTTCAATATCTTTATGATACCTTTTCATAAATTAACTAACCAAAACATGCAATAAAAAAAAAAATAAAAAAAAACGTGCTTAAATTATTAGAATTCACAAGAAATCCCTGAATACTGAAGAATAAATCTACTGAATACTGGAGAATAAATACTACTGAATACTGGAGAATAAATCTACTGAATATCGTG
>CM022672.1:35513231-35520731 GCA_012295275.1 Chrysomallon squamiferum | reverse complement strand
TAACAGTAGCAGAAATATCAATATGTTTTGTTTAGAATTAAAAGTAACAGAAAAAACAAAACTTCCTAGAACAAAACAGCAGCACATCAGCGACAAGAAAATGAACTTAAATTTGTTGCTAGAATCAGAAATGTAATAATTAATTTTTTCTTATCAACTGTTCACGACTTTAAGACGGCCATGTCAGAATCAGTCATTTATCTAACTAGTGACATAATGATAAACCTGCCCATTTACAAAAAAACAAATCTACGGTTATCTCTGTCACTAGGGCAGGACGTGTGCATTACATGTAAAATATGTAGCAGGTTTATATCAAATGTTATAAATTGTGTGTGGGTGTGGTGTGTATGTGTGGGTGTTTTTGTAGTGTGTGTATGTGTGTGTGTTTTTGTAGTGTGTGTATGTGTGTGTGTTTTTGTAGTGTGTGTGTGTGTGTGAAGTGTGTGTGTGTTATTTTTATTTAGTTGTTTACGTATTTAGATAAAGGTATTTGATAAATATGTTTTATGTGTGAAAGTAACTAGCTGTGGACAAGTTTATTTCTAATTTTCTGAGTATTCTGTCATATTGATTATTACTTATTTATTTATTTATTATATTTATTTATTATTATTATCGTTGTTGTTGTTGTTGTCGTTGTAGGTTTTGTTGTTATTAGTATATTAATAGTAGTAGGGTTGTAGTAATATATGTATATACTTGTCTGTTAATTATAATAACACCAGATTATGAGATATATTAGCATATTAGTAAAAAGAAATTAAATTTGAATATCGATTTTGAAATTTCTATACTTTTATTCTCTCTCTCTCTCTCTCTCTCTCTCTCTCTCTCTCTCTCTCTCTCTCTCTCTCTCTCTCTCTCTCTCATACGCACAACACGCATTATCTGCAACAACATATTATATTATTACCTAAGGTAATTTTATTAATCTATCTGAGTGCGAATCTGAGCGTGTATGTGTATGTGTATGTGTATGTATGTGTATGTATGTGTATGTATGTATGTTGTGTATGTATATGTGTATGTATATGTATATGTATGTGTATGTGTATGTATATGTATGTGTGTATGTGTATATGTATATGTATGTGTATGTATGTGTGTATGTATATGTATGTGTATGTGTGTGTGTATGTATATGTATATGTATGTGTGTGTATGTATGTATGTATGTGTATGTATGTGTGTATGTATGTATGTATATGTATGTGTGTGTGTGTATATGTATGTATGTATGTGTATGTGTATGTATGTATGTACATGTGTGTATGTGTATGTGTATGTATGTATGTGTGTATGTGTGTATGTGTTTGAGTTGTGTGTCTTTATTCGTATTAGAGACGCAGTTGGAGATACTGTAAATATGACGTCAGTGAACTGTGTATGTGTGAGTGTGTCTGTGTGTGTGTATGTGTGTACATGTGTATGTGTGTGTGTGGCTGTGTGTGTGTATGTGTGTACATGTGTGTGTGTGTGTGTGTGTGTGTGTGTGTGTGTGTCTGTGTGTGTATGTGTGTATGTGTGTGTGTGTGTCTGTGTGTGTGTATGTGTGTACATGTGTCTGTGTGTGTGTGGCTGTGTGTGTGTATGTGTGTACATGTGTGTGTGTGTGTGTGTGTGTGTGTGTGTGGCATGTGTGTGTGTGTGTGTGTGTACATGTGTATGTGTGTATATAATTAAACATGCCATTTTGTTTTTGATTTAAGTTAATGACTTATAGCAGCAGTAGGCGAAGTAAGTCAACGTTAAATAAATGTTAACACACACACACACACACACACACACACACACACGTCTGTATCAACGTAATAAAGTACGCTATATATAGTTTATATAACACAAGCATGATACATAATCATATAATGGTGTAGCCTATTAATGTCTGTTTATATAGATATATATATAAATGTAAAAGTGGTATTTTATAACCTCCATTTATTAATGTATCTATAAAAGTAAATACGTAGTCCATGTTTAAACATATCAGCAGTTGCCTGGCTGTTTGTCTGTGTGTGGAGTAAACGACTGGGTTTTCTACAGCTGACAGAATCACCTTACAGCGTGTGACGTTCTTTGTGGTTGTTGCTGTCAGTGTGACAGGGGGAGTTGTTGTAACGTTATACCTCAGTCACGTTTCTCTTTGTCCTAACACACACGTCTAAAATTAAAATTTTATTTTTAAAACTCCACAATGTCACCTATGAGGCAATTATTTCACAGTTTAAATAATTATTATGTCATCTGTAACAAACAAATAATATAATAATAGTAATAATAATAACAATTATAATAACAAAGATCATGATGATGATAATGTTAACGACGACGACGACGATGACTATGATGATAACAACAGCAATATTATTATTATTGTTGTGTTTATTATTATTATTATTATTATTATTATTATTATTATTATTATTATTATTTGTAACTGTAGTTCTTGTTGTTATTGTTTTCATCATCATTATTATTTTATCGTTATTAATATTATTGTTGCTGTTGTAGTAGCTGTTACTGTTGTTGTCTTTTTGAGTTAGCTCCACCTGCCTTCCTTCGCAAAAAAAACATCAACTAATTCTAAACATCAATAAGACTTTCATTTCAGAAATCAGTTCTGGATTAATTGAGCCAGGTGTCGATGTTAGATTTGTTTTCAAAGACTAAACACACAAAGAAACGTATCATATTCCACAGATCAGTCTGAACAGCGCCAGTTCGTATGAATTGTTTTCAAAAGTTATCTGAGGTGTTTTCATTAGTCATAACAAAATATTTTATAAAAAGAGACCCAGTTTCAAAAACGTAAACACAACGTTTATAAATTTCATAGATAAATAATCGTTCATTCTGTTAACCGCAGAATTTCGTAACGTTTAAGAGTCTATTTTTTGTAAGTAAAAACTAGATGATCGACTGGTATTTCAATACTGGTGAACACTGTTTTTTTTAACATTGTTTTCACATAAAGCTGAATGGTTGACACGTCACAATAAAAGTGGTACGCTATTACTTTGTTTACCCGTTGCTATGGCAACTCGAAGCACAGACCGGAAAAACGTGACCGGGATGGTTAATTTTATCAATAGAAAAAAATGTGTTTACCTTGTAAACCCCATTTACTTTCCTCTGTAGTTTTCATATCAGTCGCTTAGTTCAAATGATAATAAAATATTAGATAGTACTGACATACACCTGTTGTATACATATGTGTGTGTGTGTGTGTGTGTGTGTGTGTGTATATATATATGTGTGTGTGTGTGTGTGTGTGTGTGTGTGTGTGTGTATATATATGTGTGTGTGTGTGTGTGTGTATATATGTGTGTGTGTGTGTGTGTGTTTACATGGTTTTAGTTGCAAGTTCGTGCCACGTGTTCAGTTTATTTCTACCACTTATTAATAATCAGAATTATAAATTACTTCTGTTTATGATAACGGCTGAATATATGTAAATATATATACATGTTCAGTTTATTTATACCACTTATTAATAATCAGAATTATAAATTACTTCTGTTTATGATAACGGTTGAATATATATATATATATATATATATATATATAGGGGGTAATTCTGGCCTGAGATATGACTTGTATGACTATACTGCTGTCCAGATTTCTCGAACTTTGTTGATATAAACAGAATCTTCCTATTTCTCATTAGAACAAAGGTTGTAGTTAATCAGCCATTTACACGTGAAGTGGCCATGAAAGTAATGAAAATAACAAGTTTGTAAAAAAAGTGCAATGTGAGTTAATGTTGTTTTTCTAAGTTATAACAGGTAAACATATAATCAGTTAATACGTTCAGCAGAAGAATCTTGATTAGTACGTGGTAATCAGGCAAGAAATATGTGTTTTATTTTACTCCAGCACTTGGGGCAGTACTGGCCCCCATGCATGGGATAAATTTGGCCCCATATTTGGAGGTGAAATCAATAGTTTTGGCATTCATATAGTCCATTCTGAGTTTTATTTAAGTTTTTTGAATCAACTCAAAGTCCACGGTTCATCTGGTGGGGCACGTTGTCAGACTTCAAATAAAATCAAGAGAACGAGGTATGCCAAGACACTGACAGAAGAAGAAAGTGTCAAGAGGTATGAAGAAGAGTTGGCAGAGAAGAAGAAGAAGAAGGAGGAAGAAAAGGCAAAGAAAACAAAGGTGAGAGAAGCAAAACTACAAAAATAACTGTGAAGAAGATGTCAAAGTAGTCAAAACAGCAGTTCAGTTTGAATGCTGCAGCAGAACTGGTGGATGCAGTGAAAGAATATGTTGGTGGTGACGAGTCTAAACTAGAATACAGAGATGTAGTAGATACACTAGAATATGTTGGTGGTGACGAGTCTAAACTAGAAGACAGAGATGTAGTTGATACACAAGAAAAATGTGAATTCTGTGGCAGAGTTGATGATGGAATGAATTGTGACGAGTTCATAGGATGTGACGGGTGCCCAAATTGGTATTGTCTTCATCCTTGCACAAACCTCGAAATCCCAGCTGGTGCAGACTTCAAACATATTGTATTCTTGTGTGATATGTGTCAAGGAGTTTCGTTGACTGAAGTTTTGAATCTGACTTGTATTATGATTAGGACTAATTATTATTAGTTGTCAACAATGGTTACAAAGCAATTATCAGTACAACAAATTTGAGGACCAAAATACATCATGAATGTGGAGGCCAGATTTACCACAAATGATCGGGGCAAATCTGGTTCCTGACAGCAATTTTTAACCTGGTTCCTATTTCAAACGTATAAGCACTGTGCTTGTAGTGTTTGATCATTTTGAAGCAGAACTAGATATACTACACATTATTCACTCCATTTTGTTGTTTTCTTTTGTCTGTGAAACTGTATGTGACTGAAAAAGGGGGCCAGAATTACCACAGTTTATCCTATATAAAATAAATAAATAATAATGTCAGGGATAATTTATATATTCATATTATGAATATATATATTATCTCTGACATTATTATGTCAGAATCATGTGTGTGTGTGTGCGTGCGTGTGTGTGTCTGTGTGAGTACGTGTGTGTGTGTGTCTGTGTGAGTACGTGTGTGGGTGTATGTGTGTGTGTGTGTGTGTGTGTGTGTGTGTGTGTGTGTGTGTGTGTGTGTGTGTGTGTACCCGTGTGTGTGTGTGTGTGCGTGTGTGGGTGTATACCCGTGTGTGGGTACGTGTGTGTGTCAAACACATTGTACGTGTGTGGGTTGTGTGTGTGTTTGATTCAACAAAACTGGGATTTTTATCAGACACATTTTTTAATGACTATTAGTTAGATTAGATAAAAAAATAAATTAATGCATTTAAACTCAGTTTATTTTCTTTTCATTTATTTATTATTATTGTTTTATTATTGTTTTTCTTTTTCTTTCTTTCTTTTTTTTTTTTTTTTTAATAATTTCTATTTGAAATCTATAAACAGGAAAACTGTATTTTTCTGAAGCTTTTTCCAAGTTTACAAAGCCGAAATATTTTAACAATACATTCACTGATACTTTTTTCAATAATAAATTTATGAACATATCTAAAACCCTACCAAAATTAATTAATTTTCGTGTTTTTCTTTGATGTTTGCATTTTTGGCTATCATCATCATTATTACTGTTATTTTTTATATTGTTCTAATAATAATAATAATGATAATAATAATAATAATTATTATTATTATTACTAAAAGTAGTAGTAGAAATAGTAGTAGTAGTAGTAGTAGTAGTAGTAGTAGTAGTAGTAGTAGTAGTAGTAGCAGCAGCAGCAGCAATAGTATATATATATTTATTTTTTTCTTGTTTATTTTTCATTTATTTATTTATTCATTTATTTATTTATGTTTTGGTTTCGCTATTTTATATTTTTTGCTGAATATTAAAACTGTTGCCACTGTTTAATTCAGTGCATTCATACAACATACAGCACAGATCAGCATTACCTGTTTGTCTAGCACACCAGCTGTGATTTAAATTCCTCAGTTATTATAACTCGGTGCGGGCCGGATCCAGAATTCTGAAATGGGGCGGACCACTTCGTTACAAACTGGCAGAAATACGATAACATTTCCCTTTGATCTTTGTCGGTGTTGTGTGTGTGTGTGTGTGTGTGTGTGTGTGTGTGTGTGTGTGTGTGTGTGTGTTTTATTTTATATGTATATTCTTTATTAATATAAATTAAACCCATACGTTTAAAATTCTACATACATATACATAAATACATAATAAACATGTATATATTCGTACATACAAAAATGCATAAAAACATACACTCACGCACACATGCACATATATATATGTACATCTGAAACACACACACACACACACACACACGTATATAAAATGTTATATATTTACGTGTATAAAAATACATATGCACACATATACATACATACATACCTACATGCAATTACAACACACAAGGAGCCGGTGAATGAAATGATTGCGTTATAAGCTGTACTCAGCGTTCACAGATCGATGCCACACATCTGTTATTTGCTGCCGAGTGATCATTGGCGGCCGCAGGTTTGTGTTTTTGTTCAAAGTTTTATTACTGTCATCAGAGAGGTTCACTGAAAAGAGACACAGTGGATAGAGACACAGTGGATAGAGACACAGTGGATAGACACAGTGGATAGAGAACAGAGATACAGTGGATAACTAAGAGGTTGAACTATGGGGCAGACGTCTACCGACGAACGTAAGTTCTGAAGCGGGTTGAGATTCCCTTTGTTTTTAGTCTTAACGTAAGCGGCTACAGATGCTGATATTCCCTGTGTTCTTAGACGTTCTTTTTAACATCAGCTCTGATTATTCCCCGTGTTTTACTCATTCTGCTTGACGTAAGCGGCTACAGATGCTGATATTCCCTGTGTTCTTAGACGTTCTTTTTAACATCAGCTCTGATTATTCCCCGTGTTTTACTCATTCTGCTTGACGTAAGCGGCTACAGATGCTGATATTCCCTGTGTTCTTAGACGTTCTTTTTAACATCAGCTCTGATTATTCCCTGTGTTTTATTCATTCTGCTTGACGTAAGCGGCTACAGATGCTGATTATTCCCTGTGTTCTTAGACGTTCTTTTTAACATTTCTGATTATTCCCCGTGTTTTACTCATTTCTTGACGTAAGCGGCTACAGAAATATTCCCTGTGTTTTGAGACGTTCTTTTTAACATCGTCTGATTATTCCCACGTAATTCTGCTTACGTAGATGCTGATATTCCCTGTGTTCTTAGACGTTCTTTTTAACACCAGCTCTGATTATTCCCTGTGTTTTACTCATTCTGCTTGACGTAAGCGGCTATAGATGCTGATTATTCCCTGTTCTTAAACTTTCTTGTTCACGTATGTTCTGAGGTGGGTACAAATATTCCCTGTGTTTTAATCAATCGTCTTCACGTAAGCGGGTATAGATGCTGATATTCCCTGTGATCCTAATTATTTAACTCATCGCAAGTTCTGAAGCGGTTACAGATATTCCCTGTGTTCTTAGTCATTCTG